>NW_025909909.1:0-14502 GCF_018835915.1 Vigna umbellata
TACCCTTTATGCTTCGGTTCCCAGTTAATCGAGGCGTATAAGTTTACTTAAACTACGAAAATGTGATTGCATTTTGTTATGCTTCAATTTCTTCAAAACCAAAACCTATTGGGCATGTTGGGTAAAGAGGAGGAGATTCACCGAGGAGACACAAACAACAACAAGATATGAGCCTAACCACATAAGGGATTGACACCACTCTCTACCTAAAACCTTAAGGCAGTGAGTTAATGAGTCTTTTATCTTTATATAGTTCTACTTTCTCATTTCTATCTAATGTGAGACTTAAACTCATACTTAGATTTCCAACCGGACGAATGACGTGTTAAAAATATGTTTCTACTATTTCACTTTTATGCAATATACGAGTGTTATATATAGTTGCATTTTATGGATTATTCCAAAAGGAAAGTGCTCAACATTGTCTAAATGTTTATATATTTATAATTTGAGAGTAACTACCAAGATTTGTAAGGCAGCCCCTTTTGTGCGTTAAAGGGGACGTAAGACGATCTTAATTACATTTGAACTTGTATATATAGAAAGAGTATTTCTTTTGTAAATGCCTTTGACTTCTTTTCTTTTTTTATTCTAAGTCGTCTCGGTATACTTTTGCCATTGATGTAGTTTTAGTGTAGCATATATGAGATTCATTTTGTACAAGTTGATAAGTCTTTAAAGATATATTTCTTTTGAAGGTGACCTCTGTCTAGATGGAGTTTTCATGCTGCAAAATATGGAAAGAGTAGCAGTATTACGTATTAACTTAATTACTACAGAAGCCATGGTCCGTATGACTCTTGTTCTGACACGAATAAATGGAAATTAATGAAGAAAGATAAAAAAAAAGAGTTGTTGCGATTTTATGAGCATCACGTGTCTATTTAGCAAGCAACGGTGGTGCAGTGTCATTTCAAACGAGAATCCCACTAGCTGGCTCTTGGTATGGCAAAGAAGAGCACAAGTTGGGAAGCTTCCAATACCCTGTTTTGTTTTTGTTTCATTTATATCAGATGAGGAAGTAACGAAGAAGAATATGTTCAGTCTTCCAAATTCTAACATTTTCATACCAATCAACAAACGGAATAATGATCCATTTAGCCAAAATCAGTGTGAGAATAGAGGTTTATGAACCCAATGAAAATCTGATAATTAAAAAAGGGGAATCAAGTTGTCCAGATACCCCTGGTACGTGTTCAACTATTAAAGTCTCTTATATTGTTTTGCTAAAGTGCCCTTTTCTTATTAAAAAGCAGGTCCTAGACAGCTGGATGGTCTCTGTTAGCTTTCCTAATTCCCCACTCAAAACTCTCTTCCTAGATATCTTTGAAGTCTTAAATAAGGTCATGTGGTGAAGGAGAGATTCCCATGTCATCCTTTCAATTCCAAATTTCCTATTCAGAAGGGAGAATGCCTTCCCGATTTCATCCGCAACTTTTGATTTGACAAAACAAAACTCACTTATTTCGTCAACATTTATGATATTTTTTTAAATATTGATAAGATAATAGAGTAAACTTTGAAGAATAATCATTTTAAGACCCAAAAATGTGATGTTTGTTAGGTTGGGTTGGTTTTCAACTAATTTCAAAGGGCCTGATTTGACGTATGACTTGATAATAACTAATCATCGTGGACCATACAATTTTTTCTTTTCTTTTTTATTAATGTTTATCCACTTAAAATCCAAATAAATTCTATATTATTTCAGGTTCCTAATTCTACTTCGGTGGATGCTATCATCAGCTTATTTTGTTTGATACTTACTCTGTATATATAATATTTAAAGCATAAAAATAATACATTTATGACCATTAATATTCTTCTGAATAAAAATTTCTCTTTTTTTAAGCTAAATATCTTCAAGAAAATAAAAAACAGAAATACAATGATAAAGATAAAAGAAAATTACATTTTAAATTTTAAAATTGATAATAATTTTAAAATAATAAGATTTGAATATTTGAATATTAAAATATTAAAATATAAATAGTTTTATTATGAATAGAATTTCATTATTTTAAAATATATCATCTCTATAAAACATTTTTTAAGAGTTTTCTGATTTTTTGTATGAAAGTTTTTCTTTTTTATAAGGGTTTTTGTCTTTTATATTCGTTTATTGAATAGCCAATACCAAATGATTGATTATTGTAGTGAATTTTTCAATTGAATCGATCGTTTATCATTCGGTGTAAGTTGAGTTTGTTCTTTCTTGGTCTTTATGTATTTGTTACATGTAAACCTCTTCCACTTACATATAAGTCTTTGCGGATTAATGATCATAATGGTATATTCAAATTATTTTGTAATGTTTCTATGCGTAGATAAAATATCCTTTTAGTTGGGAGGAGTTTTGCTAGTTAGGGTCTTGTGAGTTATTGGTCATGTAAGGAAAATTAATTGCACTCTTTTTGTATACCTTGGAATATAGAATTATATGATTGTATGGTGAATTGACTGGATGATTGAACTGTGTGTTGAGTGTGACTTGTTGATTTGTGGTTAGGCTGATAAATTGCATGTTTTTGGTTGTATTGCCTGAACTTTGATGAATTGACAATTTTGGTTGGAATGTTTGGTTTGTGAACCTATAGGTTTTTATTTGATTTTGTGTGTTTAAGAGAGTTATCATTTGAGCAATTTTCCAAGTGGTATGAGTTTTCATATTTAAAACTGTTTTAAACCAATTCAGTCTCATTTGGTCAATTGAGCGATGCCAAGGTAACATTGAGGGCCCAATTTTGTGCATGGTTTGGCGTTGAGTGGTGTTGGGTTCCACTAAGTTCTTGAACTTTAGGTATGGAGCAATTTAGATCTAGACACTAGCAAGTAGAAATGTGTCGATGAGTGTGACTTTTTACAAGAAGAATGGCGTTGGTGCCACTTTCTGTAAGAAGTTTGGTGTTGGGAGCCACCTTTGAGCACCAATGTGTATGTTGGGTATTTCTTCTTCTTTGGTTGTTTGAATGAAAATAAATTTGTGATGGAACTGATGTACGGTTTATTAATATGTTGATTATCATTTGTTGTGATGATTATGGTTATGGACAAGAAGGGTAATGTTGTTTAGAGAATTTCAAGCAGAAATTCTTATTGGAGATGATCTTAGTGTATGCATTGACACTAGGGATTCAGTAAGGATGTATCTTGATATTCTAATAACCATTCAATTCATATATAGAGAAATGGTGGGAGGGAGAAGGTTGCACCACTAGATTGTTTTAATCCTAAACAGGAAAGGAACTAACCTTGTGAGAGTGATAATCTATTTGTTTATGACTCTCTAAAGTATAAATATTACTACAAATACATGCCTACAGTAAAACCCAATATTAAAGGTGTATATCAATTAATTTAATTTAAAATGAGTTTTTATATTTAATATAGTTGTTTATGAACGAGTGGTATTATAATAATTTATATGTTTTTATAAAAGAAACTCTTTTATATATTAACTTATCCAATTATGTTGTTGTTTTTAGTGTTTATGTCGTTGTTTCTTTTACTATAAACACGTTATTAGAGTGAACAAATAAAAAAAATTTAAATGTTAAAACATATATGATAAAAGACAATAATATAACTATGTTTCTTCGTTTAATAATTATGTATTTTAGATATATTTTATTATTATGATTTATTTATTAATACTATATTAATATGTTGAATTTGTTTTATCAGCTGTAATGATAAAATATTTAAAGCTTGTATGAAAAACAAATACATTTACTGTTTTAGGAATATGAAAAACATTTGATAGAAAAACAATGGATAGAAAAATTTGGTGGATGATATTTCTGACCATGGCTTGGTTTGGTGAGGAAGAAAGGGAAGAAATTGTGTGATGAGCTTCTTTTGTTGAAGAAAAGAGAAGTGAATGAAGGGTTTTTGTGGAACCCACTACTTCATGCTCTTTTCAAAAGCAAGCTGACACCGTTGATTTCCTCTTATGTCCTTCTACTAGGACTAGAGTTACTGTTGTGATTTATGTAAATTGCTGCCAAGAATCTGTAAGTGCCTGCAGAGAATCTGGTGCTCTCCATAACCAGTGACACTAACATTGCTCTAAAGACCAAAACGTGAACTCATCATTACTTGTGTCTTTTCACAAAGTTATCATATTCCATCTTCATGCTACTTCTCTTCGAATTTTTGTCTTCTTCGTTTTTCAACTTCTAACATACAAGGACCAAGAAAAACATAAGGTAGCTCTCTTTTTCTCAACTTCACAAATCAAGAATGCTAATGTTTTCGGTCATTCTTATGATCTTGTTGGTGATTCTTCTCAGCTAATTGATTATATAATCAAATCAATATTTAAATATATTTTTAGTACACTAATTTTTATGCAAAAATTAAATTTTACTTTTGTATTAAATTTTAAATTACTTTTATGAATGAATATAATTTCCGTCCACCTTATGATTCAACAACTTTTATCTTATTATGATTTTAATCCTATTTTTTCTTTGACTTAGCTTAGTTATTCATTCATTTAGTTCATGTAAGCAAGTTTCTCATGTTGAGAAATTACTTTCTCTTATGATTTTGCCTCGACTTGGAGAGAATGTCCACTTAACAGAAAAATTGCATATTATTGGTCGATAATAAAAAAAATCATTGGTAATTTGACGGTATTGATGATAAAAAATTCATCGATAAAATATTTTTGATAAATTTGATTGACTATATGTTAATTTTTTTAATAAATAAGTAATTATATTTCGTTAATTATCAATTCATTCTAATCATTAGTAAATGTTAGGATTGAGTTTTCTTCTTCATCTTTATTTTTCTTCTTCCTTTTCTCTCCTCTTTTTCCTCGTTCCGGTTATCATAGTCTAGCCGCGACAATGTATCGGTGTTGTTATGCCCCACATAACGCATCTTCGCCACCATTGTGTTCCTCCTTTTCTCTTTCTCCTCCTTTTCCTTCTCCTTCTTCTTCCTTTTCTTTTCATCTCATTTATCTCTCCTTAATATACAAAAAAAAATCTCATTAGACAACGAAATTTTTTTCACTCATTTTACCAATGAAAAAAGTATATATCGATAATAAAAATTATTAATTACCAATGAAATTTATCAACAAAATAGAATGTTGTATACAAAATTCATGAAAATTTAATAATATTATTATAATAAAAAGTAGAACTATATAAGCGGTCTTTATCCATAAAAAAATAATATATTGTAGTATAGTAGGGATGGACCAAAGCATACTCCACTGCACTATACTATAAAAATTTGTAGTTAACTATAAAACAGTTCGCATGAACTAAACTGAACTAAAAAATAGTTTGGGCGAACTGAACTGCACTAGGTTTTAGTCCACTCAGTACAGTGCAGTTCAGTAAACTAATTTTTAGTTTACTTATAATGCATGCAGTAATCCTGTTGCACAGCACTGCTTTTCATTCCAAACTGGACCATCCATGTCAATATGCAGCCATTGAACCTGCTCATCAACGAATTGTAAAAATCACAATTGAACTTTAGTTCACAGGACATTGAAAGGTTACAACATTTTCAGACTCTGTATTAGAAATAAAATAGTTATCGGTCAAATCAACACTTGGAAATATGAAAACTATACGCCAATACATTATGATTTATGTAACTGTAGATTCAGATTCTAGGCACCATACTTTGCAGCACTCAGCACCCTGGTTACAAGCATACACCAGAGCATCTGCAAGAGTAAGCCTACCCTCTGCATATGTGTTATTGACCTATATAAGAGATTAATCAAACCAAGGTCAATACTCTTGTGCAATTATATAGATCTCATTGGTCAAACTTGAAAGCATAGACTTGCATCATACATAGGGATATAAAGGATTCCCTCAACTGGAAACAAAGATATGATATAATTTAAAAACTGAGAAGAATGAGAGAGGAATGAAAAAGCACAATACAGTTCTCCTATAATCAACTAAACTGAAAACTAATAAGTTCAATTTTAAAATCTGAACTATAAAATAGTATATTTAACTTTAATAAAAAAGGATTAGTTTTTTAGTAGAAACATCAAGCTGACCTATACAGACATCATCAAAAAATTAAAAACAATTCAAAGTCCATTTATATTCATATTGTCTACATATTTCAAATATACTCAACAATCTATCTTGAGATTTAATGTTTTTACTTTATTGGAGAACAGAACTGAAGAGATACATGACAGAAATAGATGGCGTCAAAGACACAGTATGAAAAAGGTTGGAAAAAAATTGTATGAATCATCCTAGGGATTATTGCAAGGTCTTGTCTTTGGCAAATCCATGAGAGCATTTTCTCTAGACCATGAAAGAAAACAAACAAGTGAAGAAAGTTAACACTAGCGTCACATTCAATGTAAAAATGTACTGATCAATTGAGCAGGTGTTATATTGTAATCACAAAAATCAACTCCAATAGTGCTAATGTAGCTCTAATGTACTGCACATCCTTGATAGCACAACATTGAAAATAACATTAAACGTAGTAACTTTAAAAAACAGTTGAGCATTTGGGTACCGTCTCCAAGACAAAACAACATGAAAAAACAAAGCATTAAGTTTATAGTCTTACGCACATGCTATTAGAATAAACTAACAAAATTGTGGCAAAGCTTCAATCATCCAAATAATTAGCCAACACCTTGAGGTCCAACTCATCTTGAGAGGTTATCTCTACAAAAATAAATAAATATTTTTATAATTTTTGAACCACTTAAAACATAACTTAAAAAATATATTAAATTTTTGTCATATAATCTCACCTTGCTCAAAATTTATCAAGTCTTTAGGATCCTATAAAAAAAGTATACAGAAAGGCAGAAAGGTGTTCTTTTAGGCAATCTTGTGTGCAAACAAGCACTCTCCACTATTTTAGGAGTTAGACAACTACGCTAAGACTAACCACTCTTCCTCCTGTACTGGAATGCACACTCTTAATGCTACAATCGAGATAGGAATGGCTAACACCTCTCGAGCATTATTCGCCAAGGTAGAAAAATCTAGTCGAGTTGACTTTCCACCAATGTAAATATCAAGCTCAAACCGACTTCATATTAAGGTGTCAGATCCTCTCTCAAATATTTATCAAGCTCTAATATTATATCAAATCTACGTCCTTGTAGCTCTTAGGTAGAGAAGAAACTCATGCGAGGATCATCATCATTGTGAGATTCTGTTGGCTACTGAGAACCCTCCTCAATACCTTGATATTGTTCATAAAGTGTTTTTAAGGATGACAAAATTTTTAATTTCAATTCACTGGCCATACTAGATTCAAATAGGTAGTCAATGAAGTAATTAACAAAATCCAACTTACTCCTAGGGTCAAGCACAACAGCCATCAATAATAAAATATTAATTCCATTAGGATTGTCCCAATATTTTTCATACTTGCTCTTCATCCTCATTGCCATCAATTTTATGATCACATCACTACTCTCAGAATATTGTCAGATCCTTTTACCATTTCCAAACACCTCTTTCATATATATATATGGACTGGTGACATAAGAAGAACCAGAAATGCATAGGGTAGAGTCATAAAACATCTTTAAAAATGGTAGAATAGACCTTGCATATTCCCAATCCTCTTCTAATGGCACACCACCATTACTTTTGTCCATTTCAACACCAAATTTCTTATCTTGCATATCTAGCAAGACAAAGACATCTTTGTACTTCAAGCTTATCTCTAACATAAGTAAGTTGAATCCACCTTCGTTTCAACATTAAGACAACAATGCCCTTATAAGAAATTCCCTCTTGTTCAACACATGCCTTGAATCTAGCGAATCTAGCAGGAGAAAGATTCACATATCATATTTTAAACTGCACTACGGATTTTTGAAATTGAAATCTTTGATCTCTTTAAGACATCCTTCACAATCAAACTTAATATGTGTGCACAACAACGCATATGAACATATTCTCCCTCTAAAACAAGACAGTTCCATGATAACATCCTTCTTTTGAGGTACTGGACTCCAACATCATTTGATGTAGCATTATCCACAGTGATAGTAAGAACTCGCTTCAACTCCCAATTATTCAAACAAGCCTCAACATGTTTAGCAATGAGCTCCCCTGAATGTCCCGTTGTTTGAGAAAATCAAATTTTCTTTTGAAATTGCCAATCATTATCAATAAAGTGAGTTGTTTAAAACTTCATGTATTTAGGTTTGGATTGAAGAGTACATTGTGTTGTAGGTAAACAAACCTCTCACACTGCTTTGATAGAAACATTTTCAACTTTGCTTTTCCTCTTCATAGAGTTCCCACATTCCACGCCTCAATGTAGTTCGGGATGGACTTCAAATTCGTGGTGCAAGGACCATACAAAGTCACGGAAGTCCTCATTTTCCACAAATCGAAAAGGAAGCTCATACTTCACAAACATCTTCACCAACTTCATTCGAGATGCATTTTGGTCAAATTTAGAAATAGTTGGTGAAGGGATAACACTAACTTCTATAGTTGAGGATAAAAGATTTTGGCTTTTGAATGCTTCTCTATTAGATTTTCTTTGCATCTCGCCAAATGATTCCTCATCCCGCTTTTTTAGGCAAATATTTAATCAAATCACCACATAATTGCTTGCATTTTTCCTTCTTCTCAGAATAAGGTTTTTATTTAGTAAAATGTCCCCAAACATCTGATCGACCTTTACTATTCTCAGTGACGATTGAATCGATACAGGAGGTAAATGATCCATTTGAGAAGTATTTGGTGTGAGGGTTTCTACCATTTCCGACATTCACGTCACTACATTAATTAAGAGTTCAATCAAACAAAAGGCAAATTTATCTAAATGATGATGATGATATAGGGTCTTGAAAACAAATTCAGAAATCACACACTACATTGATGAAAGTGTTGTGATAAACTTAAAACAAATTCAGAAATTTCCGAAGAGGTGTCTGGAAATGGGATGTCAGAAGTAATTCATTTACTTAAGATCTGGATGCTACTAGAATGATAAAAAACAATTATTATTTCATCTACTTTAATAAACTCAAATCAAGATAAAATATATTTTATAAAATACACATCCTAGGTTTTTTAATTTAGAAGAGAACCCTATAACCTTTTAAAAGATTTCATATCCTTGAAAACGTTTTTAAATTGACCAAACCACCCAAAGCAACACACATAAAGGGTCTAAACAATCCTTAATATTGGGTCCCACCATACACCTTTAACAAGGAGCACACTCAAATCCACTCCAACCCATACAAACATAGTCATATTAGATATATGGAAACTGAAATACATAATAATATCATATTCATATAATTGAAAATTTAGCATTAGAACATAGTCAAAAGATTCATTATTCATCACATGGCCTTTATATCATTTAAAATAGTTGAACAACATCAACTCTTTTCCAGAATTGCACCTACTTAAAATAGCCACAAAACATCACATTGAAATCTAGAAACACCCCTTACACACTACTTTCACTTCCTATGAAACCTGGAAATTTAATTCATAATTTTTTTAATGTATGAACTAAATCCAATTTCAACTATTTAGAATAATTTTATTTAGGCTCTTAATATATTAAACTATAAGAATAGTAAAGTATAATTGTAACTATGTTTTGAAACCTGGAACTTGGTTTGTGAGTTGTTATAGGCAAAGCAACATAAATAGTAAGAGAAGCAAATGAAGTAAAAGTACTAATGTTTGGGTGTTATTATATTATTATTACAATTGTTACAACCTGTTCGTTATAGAAATGCACTACCCCATAAGTAAATTTTTCCAAAGATTTATGTGTCTTGGTTTTTTTGGACTACAAAGCATAAAGCCACTACCCCACTCACCTACCACACATCCCTGAATTCGAGAACACTGAACCTCGCACAATGGTTAAAGACACAAGCCTTTAGCCTATGCTGCAAATGGCACCCCAAAGATTTTGATCCCAGCTCCCTCCACCATTCAAGATTGCTAAAATAAGAGTAGCCATACCAGAACATTGAGGGTCAAGAACCCAAAGATATAAAATTACCTGATACAATAATGCTAAAAATATAAAATACCTGAGAAGCTGCAAGCCACTGAACTTATGGTCTTTACTTCAGGAAATCATTTGCTCGGAAAATTTTCTTCTCAATTCAGCCCTAAACAACACCTAGCAATCAGCTAAATACAATAAGAGATGTTTGTGAAACCCTGCATTCTTTGTAATGCAATTATTTCTGTAAATCATTTCAAACACGAAAGGACTTTAGAAATCAAAATCAATAATCAGATGGTAAGAATAAACACAGAAAAAAATACTGGAAGAACATGGATTCCATTGTCAAAAGCTAAACAAGACACAAATATGCCAAGGTAAAAAATGTTGAAAATCACATCGAACAATAATGCATACGAAATTAACATCAACAATGGACTAAGGGTTTCACACCAAAATCCACCATCGGCCTTTGTGAACTCATCCTTCCAAAGATAAACTGGATACAAACCTTATCTAGACTCAATTTTTGTTTATCCTTTTGAAATGGGGGGAGAGGGAGAAAACATTTGTACCTATGGGTTGCAGATTTGCTTCTCTTTCCAGTGAGAAGTGTTCTCAGAACCTTCAACAATGGTGGTAAAGCCTTCAACAGGTCGGGGACGGTAGAGTGCGGCAAAGCCTTCAACAGCGGCGAACCTTCGACAATAGCGAGTCTTCGATGACAGCGAGTCTTCAACGACAACAAACCTTCGACGGGAACTGTCAACGGCGGTAACCTTCAATGGCGGCGAGCGAGACGAATGGAACGTAAGGAGAGGACCAGAGAAAATTGTGATGGAGAAAGGAAATAGGAAAACCTAATTGAGATTGAGAAATTGCGATCGAGAAAGAAATTGGGAAAAACTGAAACCACGGTTAACTACAGTTAATTGTACTCAAAATAAAATAAGTTCAGTTTTTTTAAACTAAACTATTAATGAGTATAATTAGTTTTTTAGTAAAAATAGTTTAAGTTTTTTAAGTTTAAAAAAGTACAGATAAACTATAGTTTAAGTTTTTTAAGTTAACTATGATCCAGCCTCTAAGTATAGGTAATTGGAACAAAACATTAACTCAAATAATCTCAGGACAAGATCGTACAACATTCATAACTTAACATTGTAATTTATAATTATGGGTTAGAAATGGACCAAACAACTAAAAAAATATTTAATGTTGCTTAGGGTGTTTCACTTGAGTGCAAATAATTGGGGGGAGACTGAGTGATTGAATTTGAGGAGATTTAAAAGTAAAATATGTGTTCTCTTTTTAAGGGATTTGGAGGTAAGGGTAGATTTAAAAGTAAATTTTATAAAAGTTTGTGAAAGATTTGACTGATGTGATAGATTAAAAAATATTTTAATAAACAAAAAATAAAAATTATCAAATTGTCCTTAATGGTAATATTAATATAAAATGATATATTAATATATTATTAGATATATTGATATATACTAGATGCATTCTATAGTCTTTGATATGATATAGAGATTTACAAGTTCTTGAATATGATAATACTAGATGCATTTACAAATTAAAAGATATCTTAATATATATTAGATATAATTAGACATTAGTATTAGATAATAATAATAATAATAATAAGAAAATAGAATAATATATTTAGGGACTTATCATAATCAATTAGAATAAAAATATTAAGATAAAATATATAATTTAGGGACTTATAAGAATTAATTAAGTTAAAATAATTTTATTTTATTATATTATGAAAATAATGAGCTTTTATAAATATTTTGAAAATAAACCTAATTGACTTAGGTATGCCTTTTGTTAGATAGATTATTATTAGATATCCTATTTGTATTTTATCTTTATCTTTAATATTTAGTTAATTTGTTATTACTCTTTATTAGTATTTTGGACTTAGCTCATATTTATTCTATTATAAATAGAATATCTTATATTAGTTGTTACTATATTAGATACCTTCTATTTATATAGAAACTCTAGCCATTAGAAAAAAGAGATAGAAACCCTCAAGTGAGAGTGAGAATTTGATCAACTAAAGATTTTGTGAGAGCATAAGGGTATTATTGAAGGATATTGTTTATTTTAGGAAAAAGTCTTAACGGGAAACCCATTAAGGCGAAGCTTACATTCTTGAGTTTATTTTCTTGTTTTCCTTTGTTGCCTTGTTTGTATATGTACATGATTAATTAAGTAAAATTGGTGTTTGTTTTGGTATTATCCTGAATTCATTGATCAATTTATGATGATGTTGTAAAGAGAGCTTACCTTTCTTGTCATTTTGTTGGGTATGTCGTCGTGTTATTTTGTATGATGTTATGTTGTTTGGGTTTGTTGTCGTGTTTTTTTTGTATGATGTCATGTTGTGTGTATTTGGTCGAGCTATTTATGATTATTGTTGAGTCGTAGGTGTTGTTGGTCGTGTTATTTTGTTTCGTTGTCGAGTTGTGTGGTTGGTTGTGTGATGTTTGAACATGATTTTATTATGTGTCGTTGCTTGTATGTGTGTGAGGTTTAGATAAATTATTGTGGGGTTGTTTCGTCCTACCTAGTAAATCCAACGATAACTTTTTTTGTTGTGCGATGTAGGAAAGAGTTTCTTTTTTGTCTTGTGTACAAAAAGAGAGTGGCATTCAAGTGCTGCACCTTCTTTGTATGAGGGAATATTTTTTTTGCTTGGTCTCCGACTCGTTGCTGAGTATAGTGTTAAGACAAAATCATTTATACGTCTAAATGCTATCATGTTTTGAAGTTTAACCAAATAACATTAAACAAAATAATAATATGGAAAATACCATAGGAAGAAACATAAGGAAACCCTTAGGAAAACACTTAGGATTTAAGAAACGAAAAAACAACTGAGTCAAAGCACCTAGACATTATGTTAAACGACGGTTAAGACAAAGTGTCTAAGAGAGTTGAAGCTAAACGCATAAAACTTATTATACCCAAGGGGTATTCAGTTTAACTCTGGGGAAAACAAAACAATGTTGTAGAAAAAGTTAGGCCAATTGTCTTAACCAAGAAGGAAGGTGAATTGATTTTCCCTTTTAAAAAAATTGTTCTTTAAAACACTTTTTAAAATCTTTGAAGTTTTCTTGGAATGCAATCAAACAAGAATATGAACAATATAAAAGAGAAGGGATAGAAAGATCAACATAGAAATTTATACTGGTTCGGTCAAGCCTAGATCCAGTATTCCTTCAACATTGGTGCAATTTTCAAAATGAAGCATATGTATTAATTTTCAAAACATTTTTTGAACAATATGCAACAAATGACATCTAAGATATGCATAATATGATTAGAATAACAATTGGAACATGTTAAGCAATGAATATAAGCAGTTATAAGCATTTAAACTAGTTAAGTGATTTTTAAACGATTATATTATGTATCTAACCAATTAAAATAATTGTAGAGCGAATATTTTAACAAATTATGGATCTGTTTAATTTGTTAAAAATCGTGAAGTTGTCCAAATACACAGTTTTGAACTGTAAAGTAGTGAGAATCATTGTACAACCTGCAAACACAACTTTCTTGATATGGTGCAATGTTAGTACCAATTAATTATGATACTATCAAAGTTGTGAAGCAAATTAAGGAAACATGAATGAATATGAATGAGCAATGATCATGCAACCGTGTAATATCATTCATACAATGCAAAATCATTTAATCATTTCATCAAATGATTTCAATAATTCCATCTAGTTATCAAACATCCAATCAATCATATAGATTGCATTTAACCAATAAACACAAGAAGTGGAATCATCAAAATATCATTAACCCAAATAAGATTCAAACAACCAACAATAGAATATGAAATTGTTCAAAGCAGTAGGGCCTTATGGCCAAATTACATTTATCTCAAAATTAACAGAACTAATACTAATTAAACTAAGTTCACTATATCATATCCCTAGGTAAGATATCATCATCATTTCATCAGGAATACTATCCTCCTCCCCATCATTAGCAACAACCTCATCATTCTCTTCTTCATCATCATCTAAATTCTAGATGCCAAGCTTCTCTTTGATAGTAGTTATGTCTTTGTTGAGCTTGTCAAACTAAGATGTGTAGAGGGTATTGAGAGGATGCATATGTTTGACCATAGATTTCTCAAATTCTGACTTAGGTAGGAAAATTTTAGTAGATGATCCAGCAGGGGTCTCTTCATCCAGATTTTCATCTTTGAATGTCCATCTATTTGGTCCATGTCGAAGATTCATATGATGCAAGGCAGTTTTATCAATAATGTTCCTCTTATTGTATGTTTCACACAACTCTTCAACACAATCAACATAAAAGTCATGCAACACTTTTGAGATGAAAACAACATAAGGTAGACTCACCGATTCAAGTTTGGTTATCTTGATCATATTATCTGATATAGTAGCTGCCTAGTGATGAGTGCATATTATGCCCACATTTATGCTTTAAAATTAAATTTTTGATGAAATTAATGTTCTTGAATGATTGATTTAAAGA
>NW_025909910.1:0-25601 GCF_018835915.1 Vigna umbellata
AGCCCGCATCATCTCACACCTAGAATAATTAATATTTGGATAAAAAATATTGTAACAAATTACAAATAACGTACCGTGTGAACAACAGCGTTCAGCGTTAAACACATGCTCATCACTTAAAAATATCATAGTTGATATGTGTATATACATGTTTTTAAAACTCAGTATTTTCCAACAATCATATTATAACATTGAATTCTCTACGTTCTTCGGCTCTACCTTCTGCTTCATTATTTAGCAGTGAGTCAGAGACGACATTCACTTTCATCTTCCTGTAAACAATATCAATCATGCGTCACATACCCAACCAACAAACCAAACAGTAGGGTGAACTAACATGCAACGTCAATTACAACATTATCAAAACATGCATATTTATTTTTGATGGCACGCAACAACGCCGTCATATAATAATTATGTCAGCCACACATTATACCGATCATACAAACTAATGCGGCATGCATAGATACTCAACCATTAACTTTCCAGATACACTCATATATACAACTCAGTCCATCACTACCGCCAATAAACACATCATTCCACATACCCTTACTAGACACTTAATATCCGACGATATGTTGATTAGGCGGATCAACGGAGGTCGGCACTTGTATGCCATTCTTAGTCGGCTCTAACACTATGTCCTAAAAACCCTTCGACATAGACTCGAGCGTACATCCTACCCGCCCTCCAATACCATCCCAAGGTTATGTCCCCTCACTGTGTCCAAAACTGGCATCATAGACCGGTATCATGATCCTGCCCTCCATACCTCCCACAAGGTAGTCCACCTCACTATGTCCAAAAACCGGCACATAAACGCAGGACTCTTCTGCCTTCGCCCTCTCACTCACATAATTCAATCCTTCTCTACTTGAGAAGGCTAGCATGATTATTAGAGTATCAGATACCTCCACTTCATGGACCCTCAACATCAACATATATCCAACACATACAGGCATTAAAGAATCTGCTCCGCTCTCCCGAGACTCATACTATGGCTCAGCATTCCTCACTCATATTATACATTACGAAATCCTCCTCATAATACTCATATCACGTTGCAGATGCATAAATTCAAATCCATATAATAAGATGACAATCATGGGCACAGAAATCATACAAAGAACTGACAAACTGAATATATGCACAAAATAATAACAATACTAAAATATCACCATAATGGTCACCGGAGAAGAACAAATGTTTGACGAATCAAACTCACGCATAACGCCAGTACATATGGACTTAGTTACAACTTCTGATTGGACCAATGGCGGGCTTCTATGATCAGGGATTGTACCAACGTCATGGATCCAACTCCGATTTTTAAGATCCTCTCTATCCTATATGGCCTGACCATCACAATTATAATTCATATTCTTTCTCTATGCACAATAAACATGAATTAGTCAGCTCATTTTCATCACATTCGGCACAAAACGAATATAATTGGCACAATGTTTAAAACCAATACTCAATTTTGTACCCCCACAAGATTTAAGTTTAAAAACATATCGAGTATACTTCCAGAAAGAAGGTGTGTCAAATGGACAACTTACTTAAGTACCAAGTTCCTTTCCTTACCTAAGTGTTCCTCAACTAGGTTTTTAACAAATTTCTTATTACACATTCAAAACCACTAATGTATAATATTAACAAACCGGAAATTCAATATAGATAGATATACTAGTAATCATTAACAATATTCAAACAGAGGATTTCAAGACATGAATATAATAAAACACATACTAAATCACATATGACAAGCTTGAGAAAGGTTAGCTCCTGCTTACCCTATTTCAGACTTTCTCTGCTCCTAATTCGTTTGTGCCACCTTCTCCCTCCCGAAAACCCTCCCCCTAAAAGCCCTCTACTCTTCTTGCACTAAAAATGTTTCTCCTAGAACGTTTTTCTTTTGCCTTTCTCTATTTCTCAAGGTTTTTCTCTCTTCTCTCACTTGATTCTTCTTGCTTCCTCTCTTTGGTGCAATAATAAGCATCCCTCATGGCTATTTATAGTCCAAAAATTTACTATCTGCATTTTTTTTAATATTATTTATGATTATTCTATTTATAATTATTTCTTATCATCACTTAACATATGGATTGCATACTGGATTCCTTATATAATGCCTTCAAATCTGAATGCTTGTCTCCGATTATAATTATTTTCAAAAAATTTTAATATACTTTTTCGTTTTTTATTTTACAATAATATGGTAGAAAAGAGTTTGAACCCATCACCAAAATTTTCTACCAATTAAGCTACCAAAATTTCTTATTTAACTTTCCACCTTTTATATTTTCTACCCATAAATATTTTTCATGGGTCTTACATATTATGTTATAATTATAAAATATCTATTGATGATAAAAAAAGATATTAGTCAATAATTATCATTATATTTAAAGGAAAAGACTAAAAGAGGTATATACAAAAGTTAAAGAGAAACTAAATTATTAAAAAAAAAAGTAAAATCAATTCAAAAAAATATAAAAAAAAATTGCACCAGGTGACTTTTGTAAAAAGTGGAAAGTTACAAACATATTTAGTCTAAAAAAGGGATAATATAAATTGATGATCTAATGGACAAAATTATAACTAGTAAAAATCTAGGTTGAAATTATAGGCCATTCGATATTATAAAAGATCATAGAGTTACTTTAAAAAAATACGATAAACGCAGAAACTGGTCACCCCTGATCGGGATCTTTACAAACTAACTTTGCTTATCTGTACTGTCCCGTATACTTAAAATAATAAAATCCTAAGAGATTCGATAGAAACATCTAAAAAATTGGCACGTCCCTCGTGCTTAAATCGTTCTATCTCATGCTCTCTTTTCACCAAGTTCACGCAGTCATATCGCATTGCACTCAATATCCAATTTCTATTCTATCACATTTTTCTTGTATGCGTCATCATATTTTAGATTCTGATTATACTCATAAGTAAAAGCAGAGCTAAAAGTAATTTTTGGACGTCATATTAGATTTCAAAACAGTATAAGTTCTATTTATTTAAAAGTTTCTATTTACTTATATATATTTCATCTTTTGTTTTAAGTTTTAGGTCATTAGTCTTGTAAGACTCATGAAAAATATTTATAATAATAGTAAAATTTTAATATTGTATTAAGTAATAATAATTTTAATGGATAAAAAAATATAAATTTTGGATATAAAATTATAGTAATTCTAGAAGGAGAGGTTCAAATTTTTGATAACTTATTTATGATTTTTTTTTAAGAAAATTGAATAGAATAGTGAATAGTAAAAAGTGAATAGTGAATAGTAAAAAAAAAGGATACGAATTCCTTAGCATGGAAGGAATTGGGATAAGAATTCCTTAGCATGGAAGAAATTAGGATCAGATTTAATCAAGTGGATGATTAAAATATTATTTTTAAAATAATACTTAAATGAATAAATAATATTTAAAAAATTAATGAATAGTCAAATTTTTTTACTATAAATAGCCATGGGAGGGAGGGTATTCATTGGCAACCAAGAGAAGGATATCAAGTCAGAGCTGAAAAAATAGAGAAGTAAAGAGTTAGGGAGATAATTTTTAGTTGCAAGAAGAGTAGTATGTTCATGAAGAGTTTTCGGGGAATAGCAATTCGGAGCCAGAGAAGTTCGAGGAATAAAGTGTATTTGGGAGGCTAACCGTTCTATCTTTTATATTATGATTTAGTATCTGTTTTATTACTATTACATATCTTGAAATTCTGTGGAATATTGTTAATGCTTACTGTATATGTTGAAATACGGTGTAAATATTATATGCTGTTGTTTTGAAATCTGTAAATAAGAATTTGTAAAAGACTAATTAAGGAATCACTTTGGCTAAGGAACGACATTGGTACTTGAATTTGTCGCATTAGTGACACCCTCATTCTTTCTTGGAATCTACCTGCAAGTTTTTAACTAATCCTATTGAACAGAATTATGCACTGTTAATATTATTTTGTGATATATTCGTTGGTATGATTTCTACAATGATTGTATTTTGATGGGGCATTTGAATTATGCATCTGACATGGTTGTGAACTATAATTTGTGATTTATGTGGGAAGTCTGTGAATAGTATGAGATATGTTGATACACTAGTGAGATATATGATGATTCTGGTTTTATTTTCTGTCTTGGTTAAGTTTCAAGTGACAGTATGGGTCATGGGTGGACGTAATTCCCATTAGCCGATCAGTAGAGGATACATGTAGATGCCTAGTAGTGTTTAGCATGAAGTAGGAGCTCTAGTCTGGGGGTCATATCCTGAAACTCCAATGGTCTTATCTTTTTCATGTAGAAGGATTGAACCTGTGGTGAGTGATTACAAGAGGTCTAGTCTTTTTAGGGTGCTTCGAGTATGATCCAAGGTCAGTGAAACATGACTAACCTCTTGGTGTGGTAGGGTGGTGTAGTCCAAGTTTTCATAAGCCACCACGATGCTACATACCTCGCCATAGCTTGCTGACTATCATTCTTAGTCCGGACGAGTCGGTTCTATAAACAACGAGTCGGGTGATTTCATCTTTACCGCATGTTGTAGTGATTTTTTCATGTCGGTGGGAGGTTGAATATATCATTGTCTTTTTATGTCTAAAGCTCACCCCGACTGTTTGGTTTTGTGATTTAGGTTATGTGCGATGATCATTCCGCAGCTTTGGTGGGAGCAGATGGCAGGATGATCCGTTGAAAACATACATTTGATGGTAATACAATGCTGCAAGGCTTAGATTTCTGCTATCTTTTATTTGCTAGCTTTGTATAACCTGTTTGTGGGCGCCTTTTAAGAGTTTTAAAATTCTCGTGTAATTCTAGGGAGAAATTCTTAAATACTCCTATGTTTTGGCAATTTCTCATAGGCTAAGTTCTGATAGGGGGTGAGGGGTGGGAGCTGGGGGCTAAAAAGTCGCATTAGTCAGGGTTGGTTCTCTTTGACGTGGGGGGATTGGGTCACGAACTAGGGGAAGAAAATGGATTAAAGGGGGGGTCAAAAGGTGGGGGGCTAGAACAAAGGGGGGGGGGGAGGTGTGGGTAAGTAGGGGGAAAGAGTCCGTGGGCAGAGACCGACTGGCGGTGTAGCGTGAAGGAAGGCCTGAATGGGGAAGGGGGGGGGGGATTGGGCCGGGGAGTGCTCACGGGAGAAAAAGACGGCACAGCAGTAGAAAAGCAGATAAAGAATAAGCGAACTGAAATAACAGAATAAGAATACAATTCAGAATAAATCTACAAAAACAGACGTAAAACAGCTCGATGGGCGTAAGTAGATAATCTAAATAAAGATGACATCACGTTGAGTAGTTGCATCACTGCGGATACTGGAAGTCGTGCAAGTAGGTGACTACGAATTGCGGGGGGTGAAATTGGGGTATCACTCGACTCCTGGATATGAGGGCTAAACCGTAGGGCAGACTCAGTCTGTAGCGAAGTCTGACTACCTTATTGTCAGGGGAACAAGGCGGTGCGTGTGGGTTACCAGTGTTTAATGTTGAGTTTGAAAGTACGCGCTGAGTGTTGAGCAACCGAACTCTGTGTTGTCGCGAATCCCTTACTCAGTGTTCTAGATTACGACATAGATTCCCGCATGACCAATTTGACATAATATTGACATTCACATGATTTTTAAACTACTATTGCTAATGCATGATGCATAGCGTCGAACCAAGTGTTCGTAGAAGGTGTATATACTATAACAATCTGCATAGTGTTTATTGGTCTGAAGAGACTTGCGTATCTTACATTTGGAGCTTGCATCAAACCATGTTCTTACAGTGAGTGGGTTGTAATACAGAGCAGGCAAAATTAGTATGCTAAGTAAAGAATAAAGCCACATCAATCATTAGCATTCAGCAAATATGGTAGGAGCATAGTTTCTATGTTTCCTACTCTAACTCTAAGGGCTTTAGCATATCTCACTGATCTCATGACTAGTGTGCATGCTGTGGTCAAGACCTCCATCAGTATTATGGGCTCCCTTTGTAAAATGTGCCCTAAAATTAAGCCCGTCGTCATATTTTTTTTGTAAGTATATATATATTGTGGAATGTGTAGATGAAGAAATATAGTTGGGGGGGTCTGTGAACGAAAAAAAGAAAAATATTTAAGATAGCTTTTCCTTATCCTACTTAGTTTTTGGTTCTGTTCTTCTTTAAAAATACATCAACACAGTAATAAAATGAAAAATAAAAATAAAAATATTACTGAAAAAACAATTATTCTAAAAATAATAGATAAAACAGAATAATATTTCCTTAAAAGAACTATATATGAAGATAAGAATTATCTTAGAGTTTCATATCTCTTAGATAAGATAGTTTTTAAATATTATCACTCTTAAAACATCTCATTGTGTGTATTTAATGATAATAAATTAAGATGAATGTAAGTTTTGAAATAAAATTATATCGAATCTACCACTACGCTAGGCGGCCGGAGACGGAACTCATCGGTCACGCGCGCCGCGGCCAAGGGGGGGGACTAGAGGGGTATCCCTGGGTGGGGCCGGATAAAATGGAGGGACAAAAAAAAAAAAACAAGCGCAGGGAGAAGACGTTGCAAGAGCACAAAGGGCACACGAAAGCAGGACAGAGCAGGGTTACGGGCAGAAAAGAAGTAAGGGAGCACTTTCGCTCGAGTGCTAGATTTTTTTTGTTGGGGAAGGAATCTTAGCGGAGAAGTTATCATTGCTGCTTTAATGTTATGCATAATGGAGACAATTTTTAAAACACTAGCGTAAGTGATAGATATATATTTTCTTATGATATTTAATATTTTTATTACATTTAATATCATTCATGCATCTCAAATGTGATGAGATTTATAAGACAAAACATTCATGTGAAGATATGGGTTCTGTGATATCCTGTGGATAGCTACCTTCCCAGTTAAGGTTTTTGTATAGAGTTCAAAATTGAAAGGCTGGACACCACAGTGAATAATGGCCTACCCCAGTTTCCTTTCTCATTAATAAATGTAAGAGAAATGATAACATAAACCCTATGCGTGGCCCTTAAGCGCTACGGCATTCTTTCTGGCCCTCATTCATAATGTTCTAAGAACCAAAATTCCATTTTAACTTCTAATTGTTAGCCATGATCAATCCATCACTAAGTATTTTCCCATATAATATTCTCAATCCATTTTAAACTTTACTCATGAAAATTGTTAAAGGGTTTAATTTATGAAATATTGAGATGTTGTAACATCTCATTTAAACGTTTACATTACCTACTTACATCTCATTTTTTGTTCTTTTAAATTTTTTAAATTAAAACTTTCCTCCTTATAAGAAATTAAAATTTGTATATATACAAGTTTTGAAAAGAAATAGTAAACAAAATTTCTAATCCCTTTTTTCTATCCTTATTTCATACTTTACTAGAATTTTTCTTTTACAACATCGTTTGTGCCGTATAACATAGTACAGTGGATAAAAAAAAAAGGCATAGAGATCAAATAAACCAAGTAAACTAATTTTTTTTCTTTTAAAAAAAATAAGATAGACTTTCATATCTATCTTATCTTAAAAATCGTAGCACACATATTGATACTTCTTTTTTCTATTGAAACATTATGCGTATAGCTCTTACAGAAAACTTTCAATATTAATCTATTAAACATCAAGTCAAGTATTTATTATAATACATCAACACTACAGATATTTTACTTTATTGTACTAAGAATATATGTCATTGAAGAAATTTAAAGATTACCTGATTATAGTACTTTTTACTAAATTATATGACCAACAAAATTATATAAGCATCAAAAACAACATTCCAATATAATAAAGTAAATTTATTTGACCTGTCATAAAATTCTTTTTAATACTATAAACTAGATTATATGAGCTTTATTTGACTCTCATGATATTTTTTTCTAAGTGAGTTCAGTATCTATAGAGTCAAAATTCTTTGTTTCTAAATCTAATTCATTACATCATTTATATCTAAACATAGTATTCTTTTTTTGAAAATAATTGTTTCTAACACACCATATATGTTATACGACAAACCATAACATAATATCATATACATTAAATGTCAATTCATGTACGAATAAATTAAAAAATTGTCTTTCATTCTATTATAATAATATTGATAAAAAATAAAAATAAAGTGAAAAATACATAATTTTATCATTTAGAATCATTTAAAAACATGTTTAACAAAATTTGAGAAACATGTTTTAATTTGTTAAAGTACCATTATATTTATTTGGTTAAACTCATCAACTTATCCAACGAGAAGTTTACTCACCCAATAATCAAAGTATTACCCATCGTCTATACCATTAAGGATTTTTATTAAAACAACTCGCTTAACGAGAATTTATTCACTCAACAATAAACAATCTTAAGTTTTAATGAATTGAATTTCACTCTATAAATGTTGGCTCTCCAAATAATCAAAAATAAACTACTAGAATTTTTATTTAAATAACTCGTATAACTATTTGATCGAACATAAATGTTATACTCTCCATGGATATCATTAAAGTGGATTTTGATATAAGAAAAGATGAATTTAAATAATTTAAATTAGTATAAAGTAGTTTTTTGAATATTTTATTGTTCTATATTTAAAAAAAAAATTGTCATTCTTAAAATATCTTTATAAAATCACTTTTAAATTTAAAATCTTATTTACTTCTTTTTTTATTTGGAATATGGCCTATATAAAATATACTTAAAGAAAAATTATTATTTTTTTCCAAACATGAAGAGAGAAAAAGAGAGGAAATTATGCTTTGATTTTTTTTTGTACGTCGTTTGTTTTGTCTATTTTTTTGTTAGCCGTTTTTGTCTTCCCCGTGCCTGTTTTGCACCCGCGTGCGGTGTGTGGTGCTCGGTGGTCCTGTGTCGCGCGCTTGCCATCCTTGTGTTTGCCCCCTCGTTTTCTGGTGATTTTATGAATTTGAGATTTTTGTTAGGATAATTTGGCTACTCTTGTAGAGGAAGAATGTTGTGACTCTGTAAGTGTCATTTAGAGGGAGGCGCGGGTATTATTAGTAGTTTATCTACATTTTTAATTTCTCATTATCAATTTGGTTTTGACAAATTAAATTAACGTCACTGTGTTTCTACTTTAACTTTTATTATTATTATTATTGTTTCTTTGTTTTTACTGAGCATGAAAGAGTTACTGTATTCGAGGGAAATTATAAAAGCATTTTTTTAATGTTTAGCGAAAGGAAAGCAATAAACTATTTAAGGCTTCATTGCTAGAGTGATGATTGCATAGTTGGCATATATTTATATATAGTTTTATAGTATATTGAAAAGACTTTTCACATGGTTGTTTTTTTAGTTTAATAATAATGAATTAGATTCAATGTATATATTATTTTAATTTTCATAATTTAGGCTAATTTGACAATTGGTTACTGATATTGGTCATAATTGTTTTAGATATTATTTTTGGATGATTTTATAGATACATTGAATTCTAATTGTTTAAGATATGTTATTTTCTATAACTTTTAGAAGGTGAAACAAATTCACTGAATTTAAGTAAAAAATTCCATACATTTTTTTAAATTGGATTTATATAACTAATCAAAACCCATCTAAGCCTATGTTTATTTTAAATTTCAGCGCTTATAGTATAACTTAAATGTTCTATAACATGTAGACAGAAATATTGTTTACTTTTGGGCAATTTTGCAAAATTGTGGCGCCTTGGGGGGGGGGGGGGGGGGGTGCGGGGGGGGGAGTTGGGGGGGGTGTGGGGGGGGGGGGGGGGGTGGGGGGGTGGGGGGTGGGGGGTGGGGGGGGTTGTGGGGGGGGGGGGCATACTTTCTCCAACTAAGTGAAATGTTTCTTTCCCTCCTATTCTTTTCTTTTTTTTCGATTTTGGGGATTTTTTTCTCATGAATATATAATTAATTATTAAGAATGAATTTATGGAATCAACATCATATAATAGGTGTAATTGGGTTTTGCATCAATTTAATGTTCTTTCCTTTTCCTTGTTTGTTCTTCTTTTAGTTTCAAATTTGCATTTTTGTCATTATAAATTGTGTTTTAAATTTTAGAAATCAAATAAGAAAATGCATAAATTTTGACTATCCCTTCACATTTCCTGATATTTTCATTTGACTTTTATAACTGATTTAATTGATTACTTCAATAAGTTCTTATTTCAAACTTGTATAAAAATATTTAAATAACTATGGTAAGAGGAATTATTTTATTTTTGAATATATGAATTCACCTTTCACTATATTTAATTTTCTTTCATGAATTTATTGTGTTTTGACATGTTTTTGTAAGATTTGAACATCTTTTAAAGAGATATAGCTTTTATATTAAACATTTGCCTTTTTTTATTTAAAAGTTTTAGTATAAATAGAAATTAATTAAATAAGGATTATTTTTTAAAACCTATGGTATCTCTAAAAAGGAAAAACTTTCTCGTTACTTTACTTTTCTTTAAAAAATTTAACCTTCACTCATTTATTTAAATATTAAAAGTTATTAATGAATTTTTATTCAATTAGACATATAATTGATATAAGTTTTTCTTATAAAGATATTTTTATTTTATTATGATTAGGGGTGTTTAGACGAAATATTGTATTGTTGTACTTTTACTCAGATAAAGAAAATTAGTTATTTATGTAAATAACTTATGTTGTAAGAGAATTCATGTAAATATGGATTCATATTATAGAATTAAAAGTCTTATATCATATATATATAATATACTATCTATAGATATAAGTATATTATACTAGTCTATAATATATAGAATACTATAACTCTCTATATAAATATATAATTGATAATTATAGTTTTTTTCATTTTATTTTTTTATGTATAGATTATTATTGGTCGACCCTTCTAGGTTGATAATTTGGCCGATTTATTTGGATCGATCAATTTTGACCGATTTATTTGGGTCGATCACTCTTGATTGGCCGTTTTTAGTTGATTATTTTGAGTTGATCATTCTGGATCAATCACCTTTGGTTGACTACCATTTGATCGATTATCTTTTAGTTAAACTCTAGCCATATTATCTATGGTCGACCATCCTTGGTCAACCACTTTGACCGAATGATAAGACCTATCGATTACAAAATGAATGTCATATTAAATGAATAATTATCACAAATAAACTTTTCACTACTAATTAAGATATGTTAGGTTAGTTAAAAGATAAAAGTCCATAATAACTATTATAAATAAAAGTTTACAATATAACTATTATAAATAAAAGTTTACAATATAACTTTTATGTACATATACTACACATGTATCATGGTAATGGTAGTTAATACTTTTTCACTTAATCACCTACTACCTTTAATATTGTAATACCTTTTGTAAGTACCATCGAAACAGTTTATAAAAAAAAACTTCTAAGAGCAACTAATTGAAAACCAACTCATAAGAAAGATTATATAGAATCCAACTAGTTAATGTAAAGATTTACCTGGACCAGTTTGAAACATTTCTCAATTATATATCAATTTTTTGATTTTGGATGAATAATGTGGTGAATGAAATTTTACAAAATAAAAAATAAATTGGTGGAGGAGATAAATTAATCTATACAATCTCCTCTTGAACCAAGACCAATTACTAACGTTATCAACACCGGATGGATCCCGTGCCGCACGACCTTGAAACAGAGTGGGAACATATTATAATTACTAAAATCTTTAATTTCAAACATTAGAACAGAGAAAATAGAAATTTTCAAAAAATATGAAATTTACTAGTAATTTTCTGTAACCTAAAAAATTTAAAATGAGAAGTAGCACTTGGATACTCTAATTAAGGTTTACGTCCTCTTTTAATAAAGGTTTAATATATTATTTAGTCCATATTTTTAGAGATTTGGTTCAAAGTAATCATATCTTTTAAAAAAGTTCAGTAAGATCCCATATTTTGTTAAAAAATGTTCAATCTGGTCCTTTTCACTCACCCGTTAAAAACATAACGGTGTAAATGCCACGTCATCATCACCATATCAAGATAAACCTTAATTTCTCTCCAAGAAACCCTAGTCGCCTCACCATCCAGCGCTGTCATTGCCATCCCCGTCGACAACTGTACTCTCCAACACATCACGCGCCACCACCAAAGCGTCTTCTCCCTTATGTTGCACCTCCATCACCTTCACATCTCACCTTCGTTCTCGCGCCACCACCCAACGCCATCCCTTGCTATGCCACGATCACCAATCTTCACCATTTTCACCCCTCGCACCAGCCAAATCGTCGTCGCGCCAACAGCACTGCCGTCCAATCTCCATCACAGAATCGTCCACCACTAACCACCAGCCAATCGCCACCTGTTCGCCACTCTTCTCCACCACTAATCGCACCGCTCCTTGCCTCCACCTACAACCACAATTATACTTGCAAGCAAATCATGGAGACCTAGGATTTCTCCTGTTCTTGTCGCATAGCTTTGGTGGTGGCGTGTGATGCGTTGGAGAGGACGACTGCCGGAGAGGATGGCGGTGATGACACGGGATGGTGCGGCGGCTAAGGTTTCTTGGAGAGAAATTAGGGTTTGGCTGGAGATGGTGATGATGATGTGGCAGAGATTCTTTTTTTAAATTAAAAAATCATTTAAGTCCACCTATTAATTTGTGTCACATGCTTATGAGATGCCACGGTGACATTTGCACAGTTATGTTTTTAACGAATTGAGCGGAAAAGATCAGGTTGAACATTTTTTAACGAAATATGAAGTTATACTGAACTTTTTTAAAAGGTAAAATTACTTTGAACCAAATTCCTATAAATAGTCATTTAATAATATATTAAACCTTTAATTAATAAGAAAAACAAATCCCATGAGATAATGATCGGACAATCTCTCTCTGATCATACATTTCAAAGACCATACACAGAGAAGACGTAATACACTTTTACATTTTTATTCTATTATAATCTCTTTTATTATAAATGCTAAATTTGATGGTTATTTTTAATTTTTAAATTACATTATTAATTTATGAAATAAGTTGATTTATAAATTTACGTATTCAGGGGTGTTTTTACCGAAATTTTACGACTAACTTTCACCGCAATCTGACTAGTAACCTTTCAGATGGATGGAAAATCTTTAATGCAGAGCAATGGTAGCTTGATCTAGCTATCTGTATAAGGGGTTGAAAACACAAATAAAACATATCTATAAAAATAATTCGGTTCAATTTTATCTTAAAAAAAGTTAATTTTACAACTTTAATATTCATACCCGTGCATAGATACTATATATAATTTTCAAGATAAAAATAAAAATGGGAAAAGATAATAAATAGATGCGAATACAACTAAACAACTTGCAAGAAACTATGTAGTTCGTTGTCTCTTTTCGTGACCCATGAATCATGATTCCTCTGACAAATTACTTCATATTCTCACTCCTCAATAGCCAATAACAAGAAAGGAAAGACTACAATTTAAGAATAAAAATGAAACACTAACTAACACAAGTACAAAAATATCAAAGGTAAAAAAACTTATAATTTGATAAGAGAACATCACCACTGTATCCATGAACTGCATGTAAGTTTCCCTATAAAAGGAAATTGTATTATTAATTACTTTATTATTTTAACAATAATTACTTTGATATACGATTATGTAAATTCTGATGTATCAAGAATTACTTAATCATCTTTAAAGAAAATATATTACGAATTACTAATTTAAATCTTTTGATTAGATTTTATCATAGAGATTAAAATGAAAATTGAAATTAATGATATGAACTGTAGAAGGTGGCTGGTTGTGACGCAGAGAGACTTGACCAAAGTCTCACAAACATCTTTTCTACTTTTCTTTTTCCCAGATACTACCGCCACCCGTGTTTCTCAANAAATGTTCTATAACATGTAGACAGAAAATATTTGTTTACTTTTGCAATTTCAAAAATTGTCCCTTCATCTCTTTCCTTCCAACTATGAAATGGTCTCTTCCTCCTTTTCTTTCATTTGGATTTTTTTCTCATGAATATATAATTAATTATTAAGAATGAATTTATGGAATCAACATCATATAATAGGTGTAATTGGCTTTTGCATCAATTTAATGTTCTTCCCTTTTCCTTGTTTGTTCTTCTTTTAGTTTCAAATTTGCATTTTTTGTCATTATAAATTGTGTTTTAAATTTTAGAAATCAAATAAAAAATCATTAAATTTTGAATATAAATTAAATTTAATGATATTTTAATTTGACTTTTATAACTGATTTAATTGATTAATTAAATAAGTTTATTATTCAAACTTGTATAAAAATATTTAAATAACTATGGTAAGAGGAATTATTTTATTTTTGAATATATGAATTCACCTTTCACTATATTTAATTTTCTTTTCATGAATTTATTGTGTTTTGACATGTTTTTGTAAGATTTGAACATCTTTTAAGAGAGATATAGCTTTTATATTAAACATTTGCCTTTTTTTATTTAAAAGTTTTAGTATAAATAGAAATTAATTAAATAAGGATTATTTTTTAAAACCTATGGTATCTCTAAAAGGAAAAACTTTCTCGTTACTTTACTTTTCTTTAAAAAATTTAACCTTCACTCATTTATTTAAATATTAAAAGTTATTAATGAATTTTTATTCCATTAGACATATAATTGATATAAGTTTTTCTTATAAAGATATTTTTATTTTATTATGATTAGGGGTGTTTAGACGAAAAATAACTTATGTTGATATAAGTATTGTTGTACTTTTACTCAGATAAAGAAAATTAGTTATTTATGTAAATAACTTATGTTGTAAGAGAATTCATGTAAATATGAATTCATATTATAAGAATTAAAAGGTATATATATATAATTGATAATTATAGTTTTTTTCATTTTATTTTTTTATGTATAGATTATTATTGGTCGACCCTTCTAGGTTGATAATTTGACCGATCTATTTGGATCGATCAATTTTGACCGATTTATTTGGATCGATCACTCTTGATTGGCCGTTTTTAGTTGATTATTTTGGGTTGACCACTCTGGATCGATCACCTTTTGGTTGACTACCATTTGGTCGATTATCTTTTAGTCAAACTCTAGACATATTATCTATGGTCGACCATCCTTGATCAACCACTTTGACCGAATGATAAGACATAGCGATTACAAAATGAATGTCATATTAAATGAGTAATTATCACGAATAAACTTTCCACTACTAATTAAGTAAGGTATGATTAAGTTAGTTAAAAGATAAAAAGTCCATAATAACTACTATAAATAAAAGTCTACAATATGATTTTTATGTACATACACTACACATGTATCATGGTAGTTAATACTTTTTCACTTGATCACCTACTACCTTTAATATTGTAATACCTTTTATAAGTACCATCGGAACAGTTTATACACAAAAAAAACTTCTAAGAGCAACTAATTGAAAACCAACTCGTAAGAAAGATTATTTAGAATCCAGCCAAATCGTCGTCGCGCCAGCAACACTGTCGTCCAATCTCCATCATAGAATCATCCACCACTAACCACCAGGCAAATCGCCAGCTGCTGCATATCGCAAATCGCCACTCTTCTTCACCACTAATCGCACCGCTCCTTGCCTCCACCTGCAACTACAATCAAACTTGCAAGCAAATCATGGAAATCTAGGGTTTCTCCTGTTCTCGTCGCATAACTTTGGTGGTGGCGTGTGATGCGTTGGAGAGGACAGCTGCCGGAGAGGATGACGGTGACGACACGGGATGGTGCGGCGGCTAAGGTTTCTTTGAAAGAAATTAGGGTTTGGTTGGAGATGGTGATGATGACGTGGCAGAGACTTTTTTTAAATTAAAAAATCATTTAAGTCCACCTATTAATGTGTGCCACGTGCTTATGAGATGCCATAGTGACATTTACACTGTTATATTTTTAATAACTTGAGCGGAAAAGACCGGATTCAATATTTTTTAATGAAATATGAGATCTTATTAAACTTTGTTAAAAGGTAGAATTACTTTGAACCAAACTCCTATAATGGTCAAATGATATATTAAACATTTAATAAATAAGAAAAACAAATCCTATGAGATAATGATCGGACAATCTCTTTCTGATCATACATTTCAAAGACCATACAGAGAAGACGTAATACACTTTTACATTTTTATTCTATTATAATCTCTTTTATTATAAATGCTAAATTTGATGGTTATTTTTTATTTTTAAATTACATTATTAATTTATGAAATAAGTTGATTTATAAATTTATGTATTCAGGGGTGTTTTTACCGAAATTTACGACTAACTTTTACCGCAATCTGACTAGTAACCTTTCAGATGGATGGAAAATCTTCAATGCAGAGCGATGGTAGCTTGATCTAGCTATCTGTATAAGGGGTTGAAAACACAAATTAAACATATCTATAAAAATAATTCGGTTCAATTTTATCTTAAAAAAAAGTTAATTTTACAACTTTAATATTCATACCCCGTGCACAGGATACTATATTTAATTTTCAAGATAAAATAAAAATGGGAAAAGATAATAAATAGATGCGAATACAACTAAACAACTTGCAAGAAACTATGTAGTTCGTTGTCTCTTTTCGTGACCCATGAATCATGATTCCTCTGACAAATTACTTCATATTCTCACTCCTCAATAGCCAATAACAAGAAAGGAAAGACTACAATTTAAGAATAAAAATGAAACACTAACTAACACAAGTACAAAAATATCAAAGGTAAAAAAACTTATAATTTGATAAGAGAACATCACCACTGTATCCATGAACTGCAAGTAAGTTTCCCTATAAAAGGAAATTGTATTATTAATTACTTTATTATTTTAACAATAATTACTTTGATATACGATTATGTAAATTCTGATGTATCAAGAATTACTTAATCATCTTTAAAGAAAATATATTACGAATTACTAATTTAAATCTTTTGATTAGATTTTATCATAGAGATTAAAATGAAAATTGAAATTAATGATATGAACTGTAGAAGGTGGCTGGTTGTGACGCAGAGAGACTTGACCAAAGTCTCACAAACATCTTTTCTACTTTTCTTTTTCCCAGATACTACCGCCACCCGTGTTTCTCAATCCCTATAAATACTTTCCACAATTCCCAATTTCACAATCCATTCACAAAAACCACACAACCATAATTTTTCTAAGCAAAAAGCACAATGGAAACCGCATCCACACTTACCTTCTTCCTCCGCCATGTCGCCGCCAAGTACCCCTCCCGCCGAGCGCTCTCCGTCGCTGCCAAATTTGACCTCACCCACTCCCGCCTCCAACAACTGGTGGAATCCGCCGCCCAACGGTTGCTCACCGCCGGAATCAAGCCCGGCGATGTCGTCGCCCTCACCTTCCCCAATACCGTCGAGGTCCGTTCCCTAATCTGTAAACTCTTACACCGTTGTCAATTATATTACATTACGTAACAAACAATATCATCTGATTAAATTTTCCTTCTCGCAATATTTGAACAATGAAACAATGTCGATCGTTTTTTCGTTAATTGCGAACCATTGTTTTCTTTAACGTTTCAGTTTGTCATCATGTTTCTTGCCGTTATTCGAATTCGGGCCACAGCCGCGCCGTTAAACTCGGCTTACACAGCCGAAGAGTTCGAGTTTTATTTATCCGACTCCGAGTCCAAGCTTCTCCTAACATCTTCAGAAGGAAACAACGCAGCTCAAGCCGCAGCTTCAAAACTCAACATAGCTCACGCCACGGCTTCGGTAACCCAAGCCGAGAATAACGAACCCGAGCTGAGTCTCTCGCTGAGTCAATCCGACTCGGTTAACTCGGTCGATTCGGTTCAGTCAGTGATTAACGATCCTGATGACGTGGCGCTTTTCCTTCACACCTCCGGCACCACAAGCCGACCCAAGGGAGTGCCGCTCACTCAGCACAACTTGCTCTCTTCGGTACAGAACATTAAATCGGTGTACCGACTCACAGAGTCTGACTCGACGGTGATTGTGCTTCCGCTTTTTCACGTGCACGGTTTGATTGCGGGGTTGCTTAGTTCCCTCGCGGCCGGTGCGGCGGTGGCGCTGCCGGCGGCGGGAAGGTTCTCCGCCTCTGCGTTCTGGAAAGACATGGTGAAGTACAATGCCACGTGGTACACTGCGGTCCCCACCATACACCAGATTATACTGGACCGCCACGCGAACAACCCCGAACCGGTTTACCCGCGGCTCCGGTTCATACGAAGCTGCAGCGCGTCTCTGGCACCGGCTATTTTGGGTAAACTCGAGGAGGCTTTCGGTGCGCCGGTGTTGGAAGCTTATGCGATGACGGAAGCGTCGCATCTCATGGCTTCGAACCCTTTGCCGCAAGATGGGCCGCACAAGGCCGGGTCGGTTGGAAAGCCCGTGGGACAAGAAATGGTTATTTTGGACCAAACGGGTCGGGTTCAAGAGGCTGAAGTTAGCGGAGAAGTTTGCATTCGTGGCCCCAATGTTACGAAAGGGTATAAAAATAACGTGGATGCCAATACGGCGGCGTTTGAATTTGGTTGGTTCCATACCGGTGATGTTGGCTACTTGGATTCTGATGGTTATTTGCACCTCGTTGGTCGCATCAAGGAACTCATCAACCGTGGAGGTATGTTAATATTTATTATTCAAAATCTTTTTGTTCATAAATTATCAAAATATTATTTTGCCTTCGAATATACTATTTTCTGCAAATTTCTTTGGAAGGTATTGCGAATATTCTGAATTGAGGGAACCATGCTTTTTCAAAATTCGGTGCATTGACTGTTTTGAAGGAAAAGTTTGGGTTGAATACAGACTAAGCTTAACCATTGATTTTGGTGATTCATTGTCTTAGAGAAATATTTGTTGGTGGTGTGTCATTGATGACGTGAGTTTGATTCTTGTTGAGTAATTTGTCTGGTGTAAACTCAAGAGACTTCTTAATAGTTTTGCGCGTTACGTGAACAACTTATCAATATTTAAATTGTGTGTGAGAATTATTATAGTATTCTCAGATGAAACAAATGTCATAACTGTTTTTATATTCACTAAGGTTGAAGTCGGGCTTTTTGTTTGGTATCAACAACTATTAGAGTTGTGGTTTGTACGTCAAGAGAGTGACAGTGATGTTAATTAGGTTTTGATTTGGCAGTTATGTGAGNTTTACGTCCTCTTTTAATAAAGGTTTAATATATTATTTAGTCCATATTTTTAGAGATTTGGTTCAAAGTAATCATATCTTTTAAAAAAGTTCAGTAAGATCCCATATTTTGTTAAAAAATGTTCAATCTGGTCCTTTTCACTCACCCGTTAAAAACATAACGGTGTAAATGCCACGTCATCATCACCATATCCAGATAAACCTTAATTTCTCTCCAAGAAACCCTAGTCGCCTCACCATCCAGCGCTGTCATTGCCATCCCCGTCGACAACTGTACTCTCCAACACATCACGCGCCACCACCAAAGCGTCTTCTCCCTTATGTTGCACCTCCATCACCTTCACATCTCACCTTCGTTCTCGCGCCACCACCCAACGCCATCCCTTGCTATGCCACGATCACCAATCTTCACCATTTTCACCCCTCGCACCAGCCAAATCGTCGTCGCGCCAACAGCACTGCCGTCCAATCTCCATCACAGAATCGTCCACCACTAACCACCAGCCAATCGCCACCTGTTCGCCACTCTTCTCCACCACTAATCGCACCGCTCCTTGCCTCCACCTACAACCACAATTATACTTGCAAGCAAATCATGGAGACCTAGGATTTCTCCTGTTCTTGTCGCATAGCTTTGGTGGTGGCGTGTGATGCGTTGGAGAGGACGACTGCCGGAGAGGATGGCGGTGATGACACGGGATGGTGCGGCGGCTAAGGTTTCTTGGAGAGAAATTAGGGTTTGGCTGGAGATGGTGATGATGATGTGGCAGAGATTCTTTTTTTAAATTAAAAAATCATTTAAGTCCACCTATTAATTTGTGTCACATGCTTATGAGATGCCACGGTGACATTTGCACAGTTATGTTTTTAACGAATTGAGCGGAAAAGATCAGGTTGAACATTTTTTAACGAAATATGAAGTTATACTGAACTTTTTTAAAAGGTAAAATTACTTTGAACCAAATTCCTATAAATAGTCATTTAATAATATATTAAACCTTTAATTAATAAGAAAAACAAATCCCATGAGATAATGATCGGACAATCTCTCTCTGATCATACATTTCAAAGACCATACACAGAGAAGACGTAATACACTTTTACATTTTTATTCTATTATAATCTCTTTTATTATAAATGCTAAATTTGATGGTTATTTTTAATTTTTAAATTACATTATTAATTTATGAAATAAGTTGATTTATAAATTTACGTATTCAGGGGTGTTTTTACCGAAATTTTACGACTAACTTTCACCGCAATCTGACTAGTAACCTTTCAGATGGATGGAAAATCTTTAATGCAGAGCAATGGTAGCTTGATCTAGCTATCTGTATAAGGGGTTGAAAACACAAATAAAACATATCTATAAAAATAATTCGGTTCAATTTTATCTTAAAAAAAGTTAATTTTACAACTTTAATATTCATACCCGTGCATAGATACTATATATAATTTTCAAGATAAAAATAAAAATGGGAAAAGATAATAAATAGATGCGAATACAACTAAACAACTTGCAAGAAACTATGTAGTTCGTTGTCTCTTTTCGTGACCCATGAATCATGATTCCTCTGACAAATTACTTCATATTCTCACTCCTCAATAGCCAATAACAAGAAAGGAAAGACTACAATTTAAGAATAAAAATGAAACACTAACTAACACAAGTACAAAAATATCAAAGGTAAAAAAACTTATAATTTGATAAGAGAACATCACCACTGTATCCATGAACTGCATGTAAGTTTCCCTATAAAAGGAAATTGTATTATTAATTACTTTATTATTTTAACAATAATTACTTTGATATACGATTATGTAAATTCTGATGTATCAAGAATTACTTAATCATCTTTAAAGAAAATATATTACGAATTACTAATTTAAATCTTTTGATTAGATTTTATCATAGAGATTAAAATGAAAATTGAAATTAATGATATGAACTGTAGAAGGTGGCTGGTTGTGACGCAGAGAGACTTGACCAAAGTCTCACAAACATCTTTTCTACTTTTCTTTTTCCCAGATACTACCGCCACCCGTGTTTCTCAATCCCTATAAATACTTTCCACAATTCCCAATTTCACAATCCATTCACAAACACCACACAACCATAATTTTTCTAAGCAAAAAGCACAATGGAAACCGCATCCACACTTGCCTTCTTCCTCCGCCATGTCGCCGCCAAGTACCCCTCCCGCCGAGCGCTCTCCGTCGCTGCCAAATTTGACCTCACCCACTCCCGCCTCCAACAACTGGTGGAATCCGCCGCCCAACGGTTGCTCACCGCCGGAATCAAGCCCGGCGATGTCGTCGCCCTCACCTTCCCCAATACCGTCGAGGTCCGTTCCCTAATCTGTAAACTCTTACACCGTTGTCAATTATATTACATTACGTAACAAACAATATCATCTGATTAAATTTTCCTTCTCGCAATATTTGAACAATGAAACAATGTCGATCGTTTTTTCGTTAATTGCGAACCATTGTTTTCTTTAACGTTTCAGTTTGTCATCATGTTTCTTGCCGTTATTCGAATTCGGGCCACAGCCGCGCCGTTAAACTCGGCTTACACAGCCGAAGAGTTCGAGTTTTATTTATCCGACTCCGAGTCCAAGCTTCTCCTAACATCTTCAGAAGGAAACAACGCAGCTCAAGCCGCAGCTTCAAAACTCAACATAGCTCACGCCACGGCTTCGGTAACCCAAGCCGAGAATAACGAACCCGAGCTGAGTCTCTCGCTGAGTCAATCCGACTCGGTTAACTCGGTCGATTCGGTTCAGTCAGTGATTAACGATCCTGATGACGTGGCGCTTTTCCTTCACACCTCCGGCACCACAAGCCGACCCAAGGGAGTGCCGCTCACTCAGCACAACTTGCTCTCTTCGGTACAGAACATTAAATCGGTGTACCGACTCACCGAGTCTGACTCGACGGTGATTGTGCTTCCGCTTTTTCACGTGCACGGTTTGATTGCGGGGTTGCTTAGTTCCCTCGCGGCCGGTGCGGCGGTGGCGCTGCCGGCGGCGGGAAGGTTCTCCGCCTCTGCGTTCTGGAAAGACATGGTGAAGTACAATGCCACGTGGTACACTGCGGTCCCCACCATACACCAGATTATACTGGACCGCCACGCGAACAACCCCGAACCGGTTTACCCGCGGCTCCGGTTCATACGAAGCTGCAGCGCGTCTCTGGCACCGGCTATTTTGGGTAAACTCGAGGAGGCTTTCGGTGCGCCGGTGTTGGAAGCTTATGCGATGACGGAAGCGTCGCATCTCATGGCTTCGAACCCTTTGCCGCAAGATGGGCCGCACAAGGCCGGGTCGGTTGGAAAGCCCGTGGGACAAGAAATGGTTATTTTGGACCAAACGGGTCGGGTTCAAGAGGCTGAAGTTAGCGGAGAAGTTTGCATTCGTGGCCCCAATGTTACGAAAGGGTATAAAAATAACGTGGATGCCAATACGGCGGCGTTTGAATTTGGTTGGTTCCATACCGGTGATGTTGGCTACTTGGATTCTGATGGTTATTTGCACCTCGTTGGTCGCATCAAGGAACTCATCAACCGTGGAGGTATGTTAATATTTATTATTCAAAATCTTTTTGTTCATAAATTATCAAAATATTATTTTGCCTTCGAATATACTATTTTCTGCAAATTTCTTTGGAAGGTATTGCGAATATTCTGCATTGAGGGAACCATGCTTTTTCAAAATTCGGTGCATTGACTGTTTTGAAGGAAAAGTTTGGGTTGAATACAGACTAAGCTTAACCATTGATTTTGGTGATTCATTGTCTTTGAGAAATATTTGTTGGTGGTGTGTCATTGATGACGTGAGTTTGATTCTTGTTGAGTAATTTGTCTGGTGTAAACTCAAGAGACTTCTTAATAGTTTTGCGCGTTACGTGAACAACTTATCAATATTTAAATTGTGTGTGAGAATTATTATAGTATTCTCAGATGAAACAAATGTCATAACTGTTTTTATATTCACTAAGGTTGAAGTCGGGCTTTTTGTTTGGTATCAACAACTATTAGAGTTGTGGTTTGTACGTCAAGAGAGTGACAGTGATGTTAATTAGGTTTTGATTTGGCAGTTATGTGAGGAAGGAAGTAGGTATAAACTATCCATATCATGACACGAAGTTTAGTTCATTCACTTTATATCTTATGTGAAAAGTAGAGAACACTATAGAAGTTGTATACTTTATTTTCATTTATTTAGCGTCAGAAAGAGAAAAAGAAACAGAGTTCATTTCAGAGTTTTCATTTTCAGAAAATTTAATAAACTCACTGATACATGTTAACTGATGAGAAGGGTTTTTAAATTTTAGGCGAAAAGATATCACCAATTGAAGTTGATGCTGTTCTGCTTTCACATCCGGACATTGCACAAGCAGTTGCTTTCGGAGCGCCTGATGCCAAGTACGGTGAAGAGGTGTGTCTCTGTCTGATTCATCCTTTTTAAAATTTTACACACTCTACAAATTTGACGGCCTTTTCTTAAAGAAACCACATAAATACAACTACAAATTTTGCCCATCACCATTTTTTATGGGCGATATATGTTGCCACAAAATTGAGTTATATGAGTAATTAGTAATATAATACATTTTTTTGATTCTTTCTCTTTCCACTGGTCATACCCTAATGTTTTATACACCGCTTATAAAGAATAAACTTGGCATAAAAAGGGTCATGCCCCACAAGAATAAACACTGGCCTACTTTTTTGGTATTATTTATGACATTGGCATATCGGGCGTTCTTCTATTTTTTGCATTGGTTGGGTAATGGAGGGCCACTCATAAGTAACACGTAACTGAAAGACAAGCACAACTGAGGATTTCTGAGCCATTTAATGTTTATCACTTTCTGGCTTCAAAGGTCATATTCTAATCATGTACCAACATTTTGTGGCGTACAAGAAAATCCTTTTAATCGAGGAGTCCATTTTTATTTGATCACTTTTGGCAAATGAAACCACCATTTCAATACCACGTTACAAAAAATAACCTTCTAACTTAATTTCCCGAAAGGTTAATTGTTGAAATTTGAAAAGTGTTTGGTGTATCCGTGACTAATTAACTTATGGATTACTATACCTCCAACCTTGTTCACTGAAATGTGTTGATGATATATTGTGAACTCTTGACAGATATATTGTGCGGTTATCCCAAGAGAAGGATCAAACCTTGAACAGGCAGAGGTGTTAAGATATAGCAAGAACAATCTTGCATCCTTCAAAGTTCCCAAAAAGGTCTTCATTACTGATTCTTTGCCCAAGACTGCCACCGGAAAGATTTTGCGTCGTCTTGTCACAGAACACTTTGTCTCTCAAATTTGATAAACTTGAGTCCCCACCTTTCATTCCTAAACTCCATACCTTCTCTATACATAGATGGAGTCCGCACACTAATCACAATAATACGGCAACTTGGCATTTAAGAGGAAGCCATTTTCTGCAAATGGTCTTTCATACATGGCACAATAGATTATAATTTTCAATGTTTCGTCTAAAATCTTTACATAGTAATGTTTTCAATGTTTTTTTATACATATTGAGTACTTTCTCAATCCATTTTTATCTACATTTCTAACTTGGTGGATCGTGAGACGTGGGAAACTAAAAAATATAGCATCCAAATCATAACAGTGTAGAATCCTATTACATGATTAACTGAAAGCTGATTATGAAGATGAATTGCTCAGCTAAGACCTCTGTCCGAATAAAGTTCAACTGATAAAACATTGAATTCTTTTAACTCGGAAATAAATTGATGGGAAAATGTGCTTTTAGAAGTTGTCTATTGAGGATTCAGTATTACCTTTGAAAACTGAAACTAGCAAAATACCAATCAATGACCAAAAGTAGTACATCTGAAACTACAATACCTGTCTAACGAGTGACTCTAAAGTGCACACATCCTTGTTGTGAGCAATTGTTATCATATCTCAATAATTATTTTTGTCTTGCTGCTAGCAATTTTAAGTACACTTGTTGTTAAACAACTTTCTATTAACTGAACTATTATTAAAGTGTAAACCATTCACAAATGATCATATAAGGTCCAAAATCATCAAGAGGAGAAAGACATTTCAAAATTTCCATAAATTGAAGAAATAAAGTTAAAAAAGCTATATGCAAAACTAAATGTTGACAAAGTGATTGAATCTTGCTATTGAGAAAGAAAGTAGTCTTTTATAATGTCCTTGAATCTTGCTATTAGGAAAGAAATTATGATCATCTATAAATTTGAATACGAATGCCTTTGAGTATCTAAAAGCCAAGCAACTCATTAAATTAATTGTTTCAATTCTTTTCAACAAGAGTTCTACATGGTTCAAATTAAGTTCACACTCTCAAATTTTTCTAACTATATATTACAATTTGTTGATATTCATAGACGAAATTAGCTAGAATTTATCTATAATAAGTTGAACACGCAGATTCTTTAGTTTTGAAATCCACTAATAA
>NW_025909911.1:0-19012 GCF_018835915.1 Vigna umbellata
AAAAATTCCCTCTGAAATTTTCTCTCTTCATCTCTGAATATTCTCTTTCCTCTGCCATCACCCTTTTCTATTTCCTGCAGCATCCTTACAATAAGGATTTGGTGGTGGTGATTATTGAATATAACATTTTATTTACTTTCCTTATCTAAGCCCCTAACGTCCTTTACACCATATTTTTTGTGCTTGCCTCGAGACTGGTGATTCTCGTTGTCTTGTGGGTGCATTTTTCTTTCTGCACTTTTACTCTACTATTCAACATTTAATGAATTGTTTTGTATCTCATCACAGGTCTGGGATTATACTGGTTTGGGATATGCTAGATATCATGCAAGAGATGTAAATAAAGACTATCTAGGGTAAGTGTGACATGTCATTAAGTAAACCCCTTTTGCAAAAGCAGCTATTCCATTTCTAATTGGAAAACTTGATCACTTAGGTGTGTGGCAGAAAATAAAGTGCTCCACAATGCCTTACTGTCATGTGTAAAGGTATGAATTTTCCTTTTGTGTCTGTGATGTGCATTACGGAATTTACTCGGTTAATAATTTTATGACAAGCATTTAGCCACTTGGACGATTTTTCAAATTGGATGTCTGTTCATTATTTATAATTAAAGCCGATTGGATTTCTCAATCATGCTCCTGTTCTTCAATTCTCTTCTCTCCTGACAAGTTATTCTATTGCACAAAAATGACATTTTTTTTTGTCTAAATGATGTTAAGATGTCCTAGACTGGCTAGGAACATTACCAAAATACTCCTAACAAGACTTGGTTCTATTGATCTAGCATTCGGGGTTGAAGTAGAAACTGAGGAACTTCATCAACTAGAGCGTCTGAACTTTTCTTATTTTGCTTTCACTTGTATTTCAATTCAGAGTGCTAGAATAATCTCTGAATATTACTAATTATAGTGTTTTGGTTGTTTTTCTAATGGGATGAAATACTGTCATATCCTTGGATGTTTTGCTGGTTCAGATATATGTTGTAATGTTAGGACAATCAAGTCAGTGAATCTAGCTATGTTTTGGCTGCTTACATTTTTTCCCCATTAAGAACATTGCATATTTCGTTATGTACGAGTAAAATTTGTCACTATTCTTGACAGGATTCTGATTTCAAGACAACAATCTATCCTTTGAGATTAAGTTCAATGACTTTGAATACAAGCTCTATGTCTGTAGTGAAGGAGAATACAAAATCCGTAGAACCACCATCTGCTCAAGGGCATGGCGCAAAGCTGCAACTTAGTGATGGAAGTAGCTTATATGCAAAGTTGGTGGTAAACAGTAACAAAATTTTGCTTAACTGCGTTCTGGAGGACAATTAGCAACCCCCTTATTGTTATAAGTTAATATATATTAATAAAGATGCTTGTTTTGCAGGTTGGCGCTGATGGTGGAAAATCACATGTTAGGGAATTAGCAGGAATCAAAACGACGGGATGGAATTACTCTCAGAATGCAATAATCTGCACAGTAGAGCATACCTCTGAAAATGTATGTGCATGGCAACGTTTTCTACCCACCGGTCCAATCGCTCTTTTACCCATCGGTGATAAGTTTAGCAATATTGTTTGGACCATGAGTCCAGCAGAGTCAAACAGTCGCAAATCAACTACTGAGGAAGAATTTTTAAAGGATGTCAATTATGCTCTAGATTATGGTTATGGACCTCGTCCTACATCAGGCTTATTAGGAACTCGAGACATGTTCTCTTGGTTTAAAATGGATGCAACAGTATCAACTAATGAATTCTTTGAAATTCCTCCAAAAGTGATCAAGTTGGCATCTGAAAGGATGGTATTCCCTTTGTCTTTACGGCATGCCAATTCCTATGCATCAAAACGCGTGGTTCTTATTGGAGATGCAGCCCACACTGTCCATCCTCTTGCTGGTCAAGGAGTTAATTTGGGTTTTGGAGATGCATTTTCTCTTTCAAGAATTATTGCAGAGGGGATTGCTTTGGGCACTGATATTGGAGAGGTATGTTGTCATATGTGTGCATTGGTGTGTTCCTGGGTGGTATGGTCATTGCTGGTTGGAATCCAGTAGGCTTCCTAGATTATCCCATTCATATATAGCTTTTGCAAAATACATTTTTATATGTACACATTAAATTTTATCAACTTAAATTTCTTTTTTTACAATTTTAAAACTAAATTGAGACTTTTGCACACCCCTTTATTTTGAAGTGTTAAAGTATTAGTGATTTCTTCTGTCAAATTTAAAGTATTAGTAATTTCTACTGTCACCCCTTTTTAAGTCTATGAATGTCTAAACTATCTAAAATTTTGTATACAAGATTATTAAGATCATAATACACTATTCAACAATTATATCAGTAAAATGTAATATTTGTAAAAAGTTATTAAATGTGTAAGTTTACCAAAATCTGAGTAACTTTGGAACTACTAATCATTTTGTACATACAAATTTGATATGGTTATTTCTTTGTTTACGCTGCTGCAGGTCAATTTATTAAAGAAGTATGAAGCAGAGAGGAGATCAGCCAATATTATGATGATGGCGATCCTTGATGGCTTCCAAAAGGCCTATTCTGTTGACTTTGGACCTTTTAATATTCTGCGAGCTGCTGCTTTCCATGGGGCAAACTATATATCACCACTCAAAAAAAGTATCATTTCCTATGCTTCAGGAGAGCATAAGTTGCCCATTTTCTTGTGAATACGTAAATGTCAATAATTTTGGCCTACTTAGCAAACTAAGGTTTAGCCAATGGTTCAACACCCCTAAAGTTTTCTTTTCTGCTTTCTTAAATTCTTTTTTGTTTGGGTTAAGCTTGAAAAGTTACACTTCTAAAGTTGTCCTGTGCAACAATGGGTGAAAGATCAATCTTTCTTCTTACTCTACTTTTAATGCTGTAGTAAATATATACTGTTATTGATGATTCCTGGATTCTTCTTCGGCTGCAATGAGTATTTTAAACGGAAGTTTACACCACACCCTCTTATTTTTTGTGGTCAACATTTTAGGTGAGATGGCATTAGCCATTAAGAAATTGGTGGGGCTTTCATGAACCGAAGTTAAGGGTGGAAATCGGTTTCAATCATTTCCTAAATTCAAGGCTTGAACTTGGTATATTTGCATACAATTTTTTTCTAAAGGAGTAAATCTTATTTGAAAACTTAATTAAAAAGTCTACTGTTATATAGTTTTAGGTTGACAAATGTATAACAGTAAACTATTACACTAAAATTTAGGTTCTATATAACCCTTTCATTTTTTTACTTAAATCTATTTGAAAGTTCAATTATAAAAGTTTAAAAATAAAGTGTAAGTTTGATTGTTTATTTTCTGAGTTTTAAAGGTCTTTCTTAAGCTATAAGTTATGTAACAAAATTATACGTATTTATAATTGTCTCTTTCAATAAGAGTATTTATAAAAATAACATGTATGCAAATATCAAAAGTACATGAAATTACTAACATTTATGTTTTTATAACTTTTACTTTTAAAAATATCAAAAGCCATTCTAACTCATATCAAATTGTCATAAAGATAATTTAAATAATTTATAATAGATAATAATAATAATGACAATTAAAATAATTTAATAAAAAAATTCCATATTATTTTTCATTACATTTTTACAAGGTAAAAAAAAATTAAACAACTTATTACTTTCAAAAGTTATTAAAAATATATTCCAATAAATGTCATTTGAAATTGTAAAACTTTAGCCATAAGCTAAACATATTAAAAAATCTGAAACTGAAGTTTAAGTTAGAGAATAGAATAAATAATATTTTAAAATGTCAAAAACTTATTTAACGATATTATTTTCATTAACAATTGGTTTCATGAAGTAAGAGAAGAGATTAAATGATAGAGAAAAATAAATAATACATCATATCATATATCTTACAGATTAAATATTGATAAAAATAAAGTAAATTGATTCTTGTAATAGAATAAAATTCTAACCACCATGATTTGGAGACTTTTTTTAGTTGTGAAAGAAAACACGTATTTCGGCCACTGTCCTACTTTTGTTGTCCATTTCACACTATCCATCCATTATTCGCTGCACAATCTACGATTAGTTATTATTTTTAAAACACCACTTCATACAATAAAAGGTGCTTCGGAATATCATTTTGGTTTTAATTTCTTCAAATAAAAAAGTTGTACTTTTTCCAATTTTACAATTATTGATTTTTATAAATATTAAAGAAATCGTATATACGAATATGACTGTGTACCTTTCTTATTATATCCGATCCATACCTTTAAATTGCACATGTTTATTAAGAAAAAGACTTATAATGTGCAATATATTCATTATTTATAAAATAAATTCTGAAGTAAATCTAAATACACTTATTTGTTTCATACATTAAGACAAACAAATAATGTCCAAAAACACAACTTAAGTTTTTTAAGGGAAAAAATATGTTATGTTTTAAAATAAGTAGACTTGTTAAATGCTTAATCAATTAAAAGTTTGTTGATTTATGTGATATTTTTTACCAAATTTACCCTATTGTGTAAAAAAATCAAGAAATTTAAATTTTCATGTACAGAAAATATGTAATCAAATTAATATATAACTACATAACGATTACCATATTAACATACATCTTATCTTATATAAAATTTTATTTTATTGACTTTTAAAATTGTGGTTGGGTAACTAAGTTCGTGAATATGCAATCTCATTTCCTAATATATCAATCATACAAAATGCAAAAGGGATAACTTTTTAAGAAATTATATATCACATATGTGTCATTACCAACCGTCAATATTTAAGAAATTATATATCACATATGTGTCATTATCGACTGTAAATCTTCAAGAAATATTTTGTAATAGTCAAGATTAATATATGAAAAAATTTCAATATCAAATGTTTAAAAGGTTAAACTCCTTTAGTTATCCCTATTTATGGAGGGTTTTCTCAGTTGGATTCCTTTTTTTTTTTAAACTTTCAATTGAGTCTTAAATAGTGCTAATTTGAATTAATTGGGCCTCTGCCATTAAATTGGCTTAACAGGGGTTAAGTTTTTGCTGAGGTGGGAGATTGACAAGTCAATTTTTTTAAACTGGCATTCACATAGCTGTACGTGGAATTTAAAAATATTTTAATATTTTGATTAAAAAATTTTAAAAAAAAAGTCATTTTCCATTACAATCAAGCACCACCCAGAATTCCTTTTCCCTGTCCATCACCCAGACCCTAAATTCAGCAATAGCTTCCTTTCCAACATTTGTAATTCCTGCACATTACACAACAATAATGTCCTGTTAATAATAAAACTTGAACCCTCCAAATATCGTCCATGGAAGTTAACTTAGCAGAAACATATAGAAAAACAATCAACGGTCATAGTAATAACCATCATCCAGAAATTGAAAGTCACCTCAACAGAAGCCACTAATGTAAGAAATTCTCCACAGTCCATTCCTGTGAATACCCTCGCAGCAGTAACAATGGATTTCCTGAAGTTAGAGTGTTTGTTTTGTCAAACAGTGGATTTCTGGCAACCATTTTTCTGGGTATGCTCCTAGAGCCCCCACATCGCTTCACAAGAAACCTCAATTAAATAGGAAACCTTCTCTACAAATCTCGCTCCCCAAGAAGGCCGAATGAATCCAATTTGGGAAACCGGAGAACTAGTTGGAGAAGAAGCACTACAGAGGAGTCCGTCAGCGGCCTTGGGGAAAGTTCGTCGTCGAGATCCGCGACTCGAATAAGTGCGGGTCGAGAGTGTGGCTTGGAACCTTCGACACCGCCATCGAGGCTGCCAAGGCCGACGACCGTGCTGCCTTCAGGCTTACGGCTCAAAGGCCATCCTCAACTTCCCGCTCGAAGCAGGTGTAGTGGACGCCACCGTCGAGGCCAAAGGCGAAAGGAAGCGGCGACTCTAGGAGGAGGAGGTAGAGGAAGTGAAGCCGGTGGTGAAGAAGGAGAAAACGACAAAACAGGAGGTGAACTGTTTTCGGGAGATGTTGTTAACGCCTAAGGTTGAAGATGATCAAGGGTAAGGTTGAAGATGATGAACCCTAATTTGGGTTTCAATTTTTAGAATTTTCTTTTAATTATATATTCCATGTATACAGCATAAACAATGCCACGTTTAAAAAAATTGACATGTCAACCTTCTACCTCAGCAAAAACTTAATCACGTTAAGGCAGTTTAACGACAGAGGTCTAATTGATTCAAATTAGCAATTTAAAACTCAATTGATAATTTAAAAAAAACGAGGATCTAAGTGAAAAAAACCTACATAAATAGGAACAACTAAAGAGGTTTAACCATGCATTAAAATTAAACTAAATTATTTTTATTGATATATTCATGTAGAAATAGACAAAAAGAAAATTGGATGCCAATACTCCCCTCAAAATGTACAAAACTTCATCATTACTCACCATATAATTATATTAATTATGTAACACTAAAAAACTAACATGTGATCTATTTTAAGTACTTTTGGTTTACTAAAGATCTCAACTTCTTAAGTGAGTGCAAGTTCATGGCACAAATAATCAATCATGTTTAAAGTATTGTTTGCTTTGAAACGCAAAATTTCGTTACAATTTTATTTTTAAATGACATTTCAAATAATGAAAGAAAGAAATAGTATTTAAACTGTTTTTAAACATCAACTACTAGGTAATGTACTAAGTAATATGAGATTATTAATATGATAGAAACCCAACCAATTCAATTCAAACACCTCAAAATGTCAACAATGTATTAACAACATTCCAAAACTCAATCAATTCCAAGAAAAAACAAAATTCTATTACGTGGCAATTGTTTGCTCCTCAATAGCAAACGAGGAGTTGAAAAACAGCACAGTCTATAAACATCACCAGAACAAACAAAAACATTCATAAGAAGATTAACTAGTTGTAAAACAACATCTATTAAGAAGATTAATTAAACCTTGAATATTCATAAATAAAGTAAAATATTAAGTATAAACAAAACTTACTTTAAATTAAAAATAAAGTATAAATTCATATTCAACTTACCATATAATAGGAAGGATATGAAATAACTTAAGAAACAAAGAAAGAAGATAAGAAAAACGTGTACATGAAAAGAGGAAACTATAAAATCATATATATATATATATATATAAAGAAATAAAACATAAAAAGAGGAGGATTTGTGACGTCCACTTTTCAGATTGGGAAGTGAGTACAAGTCTTATTTACATACAATGTAAGAAATTCGGTGTTAAAGGAGTGTCATAAGTGGATGAACTTAGTTACAACATTGTCAAACAACCCACTTTGAAGCAAAAACATGAAGCAACTAGTAGAATTTCTCTTATATTTGACCCATGAGAACTCAAATTACACTATATATTTTTTGACTTTCATTCCCATATTATATATACTAATAGTTGTCGACCAAAAATATTCCTAAAGATAACTTTAAATTTTGACATTTTGAAAAATATTTTTAAAAATTTCCTTTAATTAAATGTTTATTTATCTGGAGTCAATAAAGCAGTGTAAAGAGGTCAAGCCCAAAAGTGTGAAGTGAAATTCCAGCACTATCCCTGAAACCCCGCCACCAATCACGCCAAAATTCCAAAATAAAATCCGAAAAACAAAACCCATTTCACTACATTACTCACTTCACGTTCTTCTCCTTTTATCTTCCCTTCACACACGCCAACTACGTGACACCCACTCACTCCTCCTGTCATCACATAACAACCTTCAACCATTCCCTTTCTCGCTCAACCCTCGCTCATGGCAGAGAACGGCGACGCCGCCGAGGAGTACCTCTTCAAGGTCGTCCTCATCGGGGACTCTGCGGTCGGCAAGTCCAACCTCCTGTCGCGCTTCGCGCGGAATGAGTTCGACAGCAACTCCAAGGCCACCATTGGGGTGGAGTTCCAGACGCAGGTGGTGGAGATCGACGGCAAGGAGGTCAAGGCGCAGATCTGGGACACTGCCGGCCAGGAGCGCTTCCGAGCCGTCACTTCTGCTTACTACAGAGGCGCCGTTGGAGCGCTAGTCGTCTACGATATCAGCAGGAGAGGCACCTTCGACGGCATCAAGCGTTGGCTCGAAGAGCTCACTAGTGAGTGCTTTTTATTTGCTTCCTTTGGAATTTGAAATTGGAAATGCTGGTTGTGGTCTTTCTTGATTTTTTTTTTCTTCTCCTAAATGATTCTCTAAACAGCTTGATTATACTAGTGTCGTTCAATTAATAGAAATTATGCTGCATGATCCTCCAAATATTGAAAAATCGTTCAATTTCGTTTTTAAATCTCACTAAAATATATGGACATTATTCATTCCATTGCATAATTCCTATTTTCAGCATCTTAAAGCATTTATACTGAGTTGTTTAACAAAATTACATGTGATTTTTGGTTACTTGATATTTGAGAGAGTTGCGTATATAAGAAGCAACTGTTTCTTATGAATTACTTAGTAAATGTTTTATTTTTCTTAGAAGTCCCATTCATCTCAATCTGTTGACTTTCTTCTGTCATCTTCAGGAGTTTGAAGCATTGTTAGAATGATAATTCAAACACAGCCTTTAGTGTTTGTATTAAACATGACATAATATGAAGTGTTGAAGACATTTATTTGGATTAAGTGATTTGTTGATAAAATTTTTAATTGCAGGGAAAATTTGTTGGTTTACTAAAAATTAAGTGAGATGGATGGAGCACTGAATATTTTCTTTTAGATATACTTAAAATGAGTATTGTGTAAGAATAAAAAATGCTAAATTATGTTGTTTCATTGTTTTTCCAAATGGTTGACATTTTGATTCTTTTCATTGTAAAATTCCCAAACTTTGTCCCATTCATTTCATTCCGTTATACTTCAATGTATTTGAATTTTTTCTCACTAATTTAAACAGCCTCAGCGATACTCATATAGTTTCATAACTTTAGAACTATTTAGGATAAAGTAGTATTTGAGAGATCATATTGGTGGTTTGTTAGTTTTTTTAATTTTTAGTTAACTGTAATTGATTTCAAAAAATATACAGGATGGGTCTAGGTAGTTTCTGTATATGGAAATTACTTTCAACGTCCCTCAAAGTGTGAAGATTCTGTAATGTCCTAATTTGACCAAAAAATGCATATTTGGGGACTGATTTCACGGTTAATTTCAATATTTGAGAACGACTATTATAATTTTTGTGCAATGGGGACTGATATGATCAATGCCATGTAAAGAAGTATTGGAATATATTATCTAATACATTAAAATTTATTAAGAATGATAACATTACGAGTTTGACATAGTAAATAAGGACTGAGTTTCTGAGCGTCACACATTTATTTATTGTAATAAATTTATAATTATACAAAGTGTTTCCAAAAGAACGTGGTAAAAAATATTTTAGCGTGTCTTTTTTGGTTTTATTGTAGTATTTGATTATGCATGTGATGATTAAAAGCTGCTAGGCATCATGTCTGTTGTCAGAGTTGTCTTTATTTTAAAGATGATAAATCTGATTCTGTGCAGTTGAATTTTCAATTACACAAATCTTCATCTTCCAAAATATACTTTACTCATCAAACTATAAAGCTAAAAGGCTAGTTTATAAATTTCAAACGGAAAATTGGAACTGCATAACCCTACATTTATATCACAACTGCAGAGGTTCGTATTCCGTGAAGATGGAATGCTACCCTTGCATATTATTTACTCTACTGTATAAATTACTGAAATAAACAGCTATGTCCGTGATCTAATGTTTATTTCTGACAGTTTTCGGCGATATTTTGCACTTTGTGAAATTGTAAGATCAAGCCTATCTTATGATAGATATATTATAGAGAAATATGAAATCAGAGCATCAAATTAGTATATTATTTTGTTTTATAACTGTTTAACTTTACTGCCGATGAGAGTTCACCCTCTAAATATCAGGGTGTCATCAGCTTAATTCTCAAAAATGTAGTCATTAAGTGTGTCCCCCCAATTACGCAAACAAAAAGTGTCAGAAATTTGGCCCTCTGTCTAAGAGAAAAGGAATATAATGAAACCCTTATTTAGAATTTGATGATATTTTGGATAATTGATGACATTTATTAGTAACGCCTTAAACTGAAGAAAAAATTCTTGAGTGCCAAAATGAAGGCGCTCGTATTTTTGGAAGACGAGAGTATAAGGTCTGCTGGTCCTTTTGGACTCACTCAAAACCATATGGAAAATATGTACTTTAGAACATGCATTGTGATCTTTGCTATATACTGTTTTCCATCAGCTACATGCCTTATAGCACTTGAATTCTTACTAGAGGTTTTATTTTGGTGAAGTTTTGTAACGGAGGATTTGATTCATGCTTAAATTATCCTGCAGCTCAAAACGACAGCACCGTAGCAAGAATGTTGGTGGGAAACAAATGCGACTTGGAGAATATTAGAGAGGTGAGCACAGAAGAGGGCAAAAATCTTGCAGAAGAAGAGGGCCTGTTCTTTATGGAGACATCTGCACTCGATTCTACGAATGTCCAAACAGCTTTCGAGATTGTTATCCGTGAAATATACAACAATATCAGTCGTAAAACATTGAACTCTGATTCTTACAAGGCTGAGTTGTCTGTGAATCGAGTAAGCTTGGTTAATGGGGCAGGATCAAAGCAAGGTCTTTCTTGTTGTGCTCGATGAGCTTTTATCTTAACTCGGATTCGGTGCTTCTTTGGATCTTGCGAGAGTAGATTCTTGTTCTTTACTTTTTTTCCTATGTTACGATGGCTGCCATATTTTTGTTTTCCTTTTTCTTTCAACCTGCAAATTTGCAGTGCTTGGTACCTGTCTCACAAGAAAAAGATAAGGAGATTTACTCTTAACATGAATGATTTTTAAATATATTTTGTATTTGTTAAGAACCATAGGATATGCCAACTGAGTTTGTCAAGATCACCTATACTTTTTTTTTTTAAAAAAAAAAGGTTCCCAGCATTACTATGGAAATTTGGAATTCCAACTTGGTTTGTATGGAAAATCCAACCATCCATCATGATTACTTCTTTGTTTCCTTTTAAAGGTATTTTTTTTAGATTTATCATATTTAACTAGAGTCCTATTGAATAAATAGATGAATTATTTAAGATGCTAAATTAACTGAAATAAATGTTAATAACATTAAATATTACACTAAAATTATGAATTTTTGAGTTTAGGTCTTTTTAAACACCCATCCAACCACATTTAGATATTCACTAGCCTTAAAACTACCATTGTTCTTGTACTTTTTGTATGAGTTTGTTGTGTTGGTTGAGACTTAGTATTATATTATCGTTTCACAGTCACAATCTAGACGGTCAACTATAACACGAATTGTCTAATGAGTTATTAGTGAACTCGACTAACCACAAAGAAAATCAGTCAATCATGAGTCAACCCACATTAATCTTAATGCTTATCAATTTAGAGATAAAGTGTGATTATCCATAATTGAGTCATGATTAGTTTAATATTAATTAAAAGTCCACTCCACAATTGGGTCATGATTATATTAATATTAATTAAAAATTCATTTCAAAACCTATAAATACAGGTTTTAGATAAGGAGGTAGGTGATTTTACATTTATTGCGCCATTAATTCTTAACTGTCAATGTTGAGTTGATTTTGACATTTGTGCTTGAATGATTTGGATGATTGGTTTAACCCTGTACTTGGATTTTAGAACAGTGATATGTTTTCGTTGAAGCTATCAAATTAATACTACTTTTCAAGGCAACTTCAGTATTGCCAAGTAGTATTCAAGAAAGTAGATATGGTTAAAGTAACCCTGAGTCGTCACCCAAAGAAAACGGAATTGCCTTTTAATATTTGAATCTTATGAATGCAATGCAATGTTCAAGAATAAAAATGATGTTTGGAGAAGATTTAAAGAACAAATAAGAAACTTAAAAACGATTATAATGAAATAGGCTAATTTCACTCCTTTTCCAAGATAGATTCATCGGTTATTCGCAGATAATTGTTCAATTGATTATTATTTAAGTTTCAAATTAATTAAAGTACATTCTTAATTAATTTGAGGGCGATCATGCACTTAACCGAAGTAAATTCTCATTCAAATGCAAAACCTTTCTAGATTATTCACAATGAATTCAACCAAAGTACATTCTCAATCAAATCCTATTGTGTTTAATCATGTCTATTCTTAAGTCGCCTAACCAAATTAAAAACTAATCAATCAAAGTAAATTCTCAATTGATTATAGTTGAAATTATTACTACCAATCAAAGTACATTCTCAATTAATAGTAAAAATCATTTAATCATATGAAAGTTCCTAAATTAAATCAAAGTAGATTCTCAATTAAACCTAGAAACCCTAGAACTCATATAATCAATATGCATGTAGATTCAAACACATTATGATGCAAGAATCTTTGTTTTTAATTTGATAGAGAGATGAAAGACATAGAGAGAGAACAACTTAAATCAATAATCAAAATAAACAATTGCATTGACTCAATCTAACCTCAGAATCCATAATGGAATTACAGCAGAATAGCCCTAAATGCTTAGCTCTCCATGAATGGAGTTGAATACAAGATGAAATAAGAGAGAGAAGTGGTGAATGAATGAATGAAGTGAAGTCCCTCTTCTGCCTCCCCTGGGTCTCTTTATATAGGACTTGATTGGGCTTGGACTCTGAATATTCAGTTAACATAATCTTTTATCTTATATCTTCCAAATAACTAAAAGATTTAGATAATTATAACATTATTTGGAAGATATTTTCTGTTGATATTCTCAAATTAAATTAATTCAACAATTGAATTTTATCTTTTAGCTTTTCTGACTTTCTAAAATTGCACAAATATCCTGAAATTTCCCTTATCTACACTTTAGCCCCTTCTGAATTTCCCAAAATTGCACCAGAACTCCTTAATTGACTAGAACCAATCTGTTTGACCAATTTTTCGCAGCCAATGGGGGCCTACCACGTGGAATTCTCTCTTTCTTCCAAATTAGGGTTCAGATTGGGGAAAGGCTTGCCCCTGCGCCGCGCTGCTGTTGGAGAAGAAGCTCTTCTCCTTTTTCGGTGCGTGATGAGGATGAACTCACGAGGATGGGGGTGCGTCACGATCCTGGATCTGTGTTTCTTTGCAGGTCTGATTTTGATGCTGGTTTTGATGCGGTGCTGGAGGTGGTGCGAAGAAGATGATGGTGGCCGTGGAGGTTGCACGGCAGCGGCGGTGGAAGAAGGTGATGAACGAAGAAGATAGTGGCTAGTGGCAATCGTACTTCAGAGCGGAAGAGGTAGATGGTGCGCCGGATCTCGCGAGGAAGATGGTGATTGGTCGTGGAAGAAGGTTACCAGCGGGGCACGATTCTCGCGACAGTGGGGGTGAGCAATGACGCGACGGCGTGAAGAACTCTCGTCTGGTCTCGCGATGGTGGCGGCTTCACGGCGACATGGAGGTTTTTCTGTTGGCGGTGAGACTGGTTGGTCAGATCTGCGACGATGATGACGCCAGGGTTTCTGCGGCAGTGGCTTGCGGTTGTTGTGCGACGACGCGATTTCGCGAGCAAGAAGAGGGAGTGACGCGATGAAGGTGGATGTTGCGGCGAGGTGGTTGATCGTGGCCACTGGCGGTGCAATTTCAAGGTGGCGGCACCAGCCTGATGGTGGTCCAGTGAGGTTGCCTCACGTGACAGTAGTTGTCGATGAGGATGGCGGCGATGGCGCATGGCCTGGCGAAAGCGGAACAGCGGGTTTGGATTGGGAATTAGGGTTTCTGAGGAGAAGATGATGATGTCGCAGAGGGGGTGATGTGGCAGCATGTGGTTGGATAGCACTTAAGGTTTTAGATTGCCACATGGCATGATCTGGTGGAGTCTAGTTAAGGAGGGGTGTGTATAGGAAACATAGGGAGGTGTAGGAGAAAAAGCTTAGTGTTTGGGCTTGGTTGTTGGCCTGTTTCAGAAATAAGAGTGTATGTTGGAAAATTTAGGAAGTGTAAGGGTAAAGTCTGTTTGTTTGGCCCATTTGTATATTATTTTTTAAATAAAATTTGATTTTGGGTCTTGAATTGCCATTTGGACCAATATAACTTATATTCTCAGCTGCACAAATAAACGTAAGAATTTCCAAGAATAATTTATGCAACTAAAAATCAAATTTTAAGTCCATTTTTATTCCCAAACCCAACAATTCCAATCATCACAAATTCACTTAAAATCAATCATTTAAGCACAATTATCTCATCAAAAATTTGAATTTTAAAACATAAATGTGGACATAAATATGCACTCATCAAATAGCTTTCAAACCTTGAACGACTCGTTAACCCATTAACTTCGACTTCATACCCAAAACAATGCCAATTCTCACTCTTTTGACCAGGTAACATTTTTAGCACCCATGGTTGTTGTAGCTCGTTGACCTTGGTTAAGCAGTTTGATCTTTAGTTTTGTATGAAACAATGATACCGGAGTGAAAGAGGTGGTCTTAAAACTTACACCCTTTATAGAGTGATGTTGTGCCGATAATTGGAGTACATGGTTTATGGTTTGGTGCCATCTTCAGCAGATTTCCCCGAGCTTGTTTCCTTGCAGCTTTTGAAGCATTTGTCCATGATCAGCACAACACAGTGAGAAATGGGCTTCCGTTTTAACAGATGCATGCATATTGCCTTTCACACTTCGAACAATACAGAACAACAGGGTTTACTTAAAAGCTCATCACTTCAAATTCAACTTCAACTCCTTCTCCAACAAAAGATAAAGAATCTAAAATCTTTAAAGACCACACCATCCCAACAATCTAATTTCGGAAACATGAGTTTTTGAGTGAAGCCTCGTGCTGCCCACCCGCTCTTTATTTGTGTTTGGATAAAAAAATTTAACAATTTCAATTAATTGAAATAGATTGTATTTGAATTACTTATAATTAAATTATATTTATTTTTTAAATAATTTGTTTAAATGAAATAATTAAAATATTTTATATTTTAACTTTTTTGTTTAGATAAAATAAATTAATTTCTCTTTTAAGATAAAATTTTATATTAAAAATATTTGGAAAATTTGATTATCTTTTAGCTTAAATTGACTTAATTTGACCTTTGGTCTAACATAATTTATCTCGATATTTGACCTTAGTCGTTTTACCTCAACTTTCAATCCAATCGACTTATTCCAATCTTCAATTTGGACCAACTAATTTCGATTTTCAATCATGGGTCGAATGGGTTTGACCTCCGATTCAAGTCAAATGAGTTCAATCTTTGGCCTAGGCTAAATGAACTTGACCTTTGGCCTAAATTAAATGGGTTTGATCTGCATCTTCAGTTTGGGTTGACTTATCTCAACCTTTGATTCAATCAACTAATCTCAACCTTTGATTTGGACCAACTCATTTCAACCTTCTTGACTCGTCTTCTATACTTGAGCCAACTAATTTTAACCTTCGGTCCGGACCAATCCATCTTAATCTTTAATTTGTGATAACCTATCTTGACCTTTTTATCTTGACCAACTCGGCTGAACATTGAACTTAAACCAACTTGATTATGTTTTTTTGATTAAATCAATTTTATTCAACCATCTTGAATGGAATAAAAAGATTCAAATTTCTTATATATATTTATTTAAAATATTTTTCAAAATTTTATAAATTTTATAAATTTTTAATTTTTTTAATTACTTTATAAAAACAAATTGTAAGGACCTAAGAAAATAGAGTATTAGAGTATTATGTGTATTAAAATAATGAAATCGATTATTTTATTTTTAAAATAATCTTATAATATAAATAAAATTTTATAAACGCGTCCCATGTGAAAATGGATTCGCCTATTTTATATATTTTTAAACAAAATATTTTAAATGCACCAATGAAAACTGTTATCTGATGTCAAAATATTGTTATGGTAGAGTTGTTAAAGAAATTTTTTTCTTTTTTCATAATGTGTTGATGATGATCATTGCATTCGAAGGATAATTTTTAGTTCAATCAATAGAAGGAAAGTTTAACCACAGATTATGAATAATAACATATTTTAAGGTAAAACAATATAAAGTAAATTGTATTTGATGATGTGACATTCATTGGCAATGTTGTGAAAATTTATAATGAGAGGGGCCATTGTAAGATCTCGAGATTGGATGTTGCTCGTTTTCACAGTAAAAAAAGACTACCCAACACAAAATGTTTCTGTTGCTTATGATTTTTGCATGAAATTCACGTTTATCCTTGTTGGCTGTGAAGGAACATCTATTTATAGGATACAGAAGGATGGCCTTATTATACCCAAAACTTAGCTAATTACATTCTAACTATCATAATAGGAAAATATTACCTTAAAAACGAACAATTTATTATACAATAATGAGGTGTTGGGTATCACTTAAAAAGAATATTCATGGAGAAGTCCATAATACCCACCATTATTGTTTTATCATTATTCCTCACTTAAAAATGTCACTCAGATTGAAAAAAAGTTTTCTCATCTAGTGAAATAAAACCCTGCTTATTTTAACATGTTGCATTCTTAGTAATTAGAGCTCAAAATTGTATTTAGAATTTTTTTTAAATGAATTAAAGTTTGTCCTGGTGATAGACTACTTTTTAATTGAATAAAAGATATTTTTAATATGCTAAAATATTCATAACTGGTATAAGTTATAAATTCTTCTAAACGGCAGAAGCTAAAAGTTTAAAACCTGTTTAAAGAAAAAAAATAAAATTATTTCATTTTCATCCTTTTACTCATCAACTGCTACGTTACAATTAGTGTACAATAATGTGAGTTATATGATCATTGTATAAACACAAATAAACAAGGAAGAATTATCAAAATATTAATATAACATATATCTCTCAAACATCAAGTCAATACTATGATCCTATCATGGTAACCAAAGACAACTCAAAGACAAATTATACTAGTCAATTAATTTTCTAAAACATCTTTCATCTCATAAATAAACCATGCTAACACACTAGTATAAAAACACTATATAACATCGATGTTTGTTGGTCTTTCACGTCGAATTCAAGATCGACGTCATATCGGAGACATTGTTGAACATAGAACAATTCGACATTCATAGTAAAGCAAATTAACATCGAATTTTGTCAATATTTGACGTTAATAAATTATTTTTATTTTTTTAATTAATTGCGATCTTTTTTCAACTCTACAAGACCTAAAAAACAGAAAAACAACAAATTTCAGTTTTTGTATGAATGTGTAGTATAGCATTAACAATAACAAACAACAATAACAGACAACAAACAAGTTCAATCAAACAACAACAACAAACAGGTTCAACCAAACAACAACAACAAACAAGTTCAACAAAAAAAACAACAAACAAGTTCAACAAATAAATTCTTCAAAGCGAAAACTAACACTCAAAAGGTGGGTTCCTTGAAATAAAGTGTTTACACCTATGAGAGAGAAAACAGAATGTGCCTATGAATGACAAGAACACGATAATAATCGGTCAAAACAAACGAAAATCATACATAAAATAGTTAATTTACATGCATTTGTAACAAATGAAAGAAAGATTACATGTGATGATCGTCAAACTTCGTTCCAAAAAGGTTTGAGCAGAAAAGAGGGTATCACGTCTAACACTAGGGCATTCGACGTTTTATATCCTTTTGATGTCTAATTCTAGGGAATTCGACATCATACGTAAAGTAAATACATTTTCACCTTCGTCCCAAGCATTTTCACAAAATTTACCCAATATAACAAATTGACGTCGAATTACAATTCTAAACTATGTCTAATAATTGCATTTATTTACAAAAATGTCACCGATCATTTTAACGTTGGTTATTAAGTGGTTGGACGTTGAATGTGTGACATTATACATTGTTTTTGCACTAGTGACATCAAACAATCTCTACAAACATATGTCATCTTATATCAAACCATGTCAACTCTAATAATTTCCACAATCATATGTCCTCTTATATCAAACCATGTCAATCCCAACAATCTCCATAACCATCTCCTGTACTCCACCACACCAAACCTGTTTACCGAACAGGACGACTTGAGTCATCTTCCGCTGCAGCTTTGAACCTATCTTCTTTGCTCCTCGAGGACTTATGAGTAAAAACTTTGATGCTACTCACATCGAACACTATTATACTCAACACGAGTCAAAACCCTATGAGCGAGACATTCATCTTTTTCTACCTCCTAGAAAGAGGAAAGGGAAGCACTTGAATCTCAGTCCTCCCTACCGCCCATCATAAACGAAGAGACTTGTCTCTTCTACTGACTCTTACAGACGAAGAGATTCACCTTTATACTCTCTCGTAGGAGAAAAGGTACAACCCTAGATTAACAAAATACGACAAGAAGACATAACAACCAACATATCTTTTGGCTTCACACTGAATAGACAACATCACTCCACCACAAAAGCAGAACCAATCATCCAATACATCAAGCATGTCTCAATATACCAAGGCTAGCATCAACAACTCAGAAACATCATAAACACGACAATCATGCAAACAACTCAAAAAACATTGAAAAAGCTCGTTAACATAATCAAACAGTATGAGCACATCCAAAAAAAATACAACATACTTAAACTACATATCAACCATTCAGACACACCCAAACAACAAAGCAACCATCTGAAACATACCCAAACAATATAACAACAATTCAAAATCACACTCAAACAACAACCGTCTCAACCATTTCAAACAAACACATATTGTCATGTTATCCTAATTATACTACAAAACTCCTCAATTTCTCATAGAATAATACATCCAATTATCACTATAAAATTAATTTAGTTACATATACAATACCATTACAAAATCAAAACCACCATTTGTTTAACAATAAATAAATTCTCTAACGTTAAAATTATTTTTTTATTTATTTTATATTTTTATAGTCCACTCAATTTCTAATTAGATTCTCCCTAACTTCTTATTATTATCATAATTTTTCCTAACTTCCTATTTAAAATAATATAATATTCAGTTATATTCAAAACTTCAAAAAAAAAGAAGAAATATATATATATATATATATATA
>NW_025909911.1:20269-30894 GCF_018835915.1 Vigna umbellata
ATATATATATATATATATATATATATATATATATAATATTGTAATTATACCCAATATCAAGTTATTCTTATTTTAAAATAGGTTTAATAGGTTCGGAAGTCCCTATATTTGCAGGTTAGTTTCAATTGAGTCCTCCAATTTTGGAAGTGATCAATTCACTCCCTGTTTTGATAAAATTGAATCAATAATGTCCTTGCCGTTAATCTTAGTAAACGGCGTTAATTTTTTAGCGAGGTGACATGCTGAGGTGGCTTTTAATTATCACGTGGCACGATGTGTGGAAACCTTCTCCTCCCTCTCTCTTTGGAGGCGTTGATGACTCAGAAGAAGACAAAACTTTGGAAAACCTCGCATCAATGGCATCTCCATGGTCAGCAAATCGACCGAGTTTCAAATCAATGAGGGAATTTGAGTTTGAAAGCTTGGAATTTGAGTCCCCTCTTTGAGAAAAGCCACTTGGGGCATCCACAACAAATAGGTGAATATGGTGAAGACAGAGAGGGTGTGAGGTTGTTGAAACAGAGTCGAAGGAGGGAAAAATAGAGAATCGGGAAAAGTATACTGAAAGAGAAAGAGGGAGCGAGAAAAGGAAAGGCAGTGTTTGACAGAGAGTTTGCAAACAGTGGAAGATGGAAGTAAAGTGGAGTGAAGTGAAGGGGAAAGATGATTTACTCAACTAGAATAGAAAATTCAAGAGATTGGAATTTTGAGTTGTTATTTTTAGAGAAAGAGAGACATTCTTCTCCTCTCCCCTTTTATTTAAACATATATTACATTTTTTTCACTTTTAAATTTCTTCTTTTTCTATTCTATCAAATGCAAACCAAATTCAATCATTTCCATCATTAAATCACATGACCTAAATCAATTACATTCATTTCTATTCTTCAATTCAATCCACTGTCAAGTATTCTCAATCATTCAACAGTAGGATAAATCAGCTTAAAGAAAATGTCCCATAGAGCTAATTACAATTTTTTTAACTGGTTTTCAGTTTTCATGTCGTCGAGGTAGAGGGGGCGGAGGAGGGGCGAAGCGGCGACAGGGAGATGGCGTGGGTGTGGGAGGACAAGAAGAAAGTTTCCCAAAGATAGGAGAAGGTGAGGTTGGAGTTGGTGGGGAAGGGGAAGGGGAAGGGGAAAGGAAACGGGAGAAGGTTTCGGGAAAGGGGAAGGGGAGAAGGTTTCCACACATCGTGCCACGTACTAATTAAAAGCCACCTCAGCATGCCACCTCGCTAGAAAACTAACGTCGTTTACTAAGATTAACGGCAAGGACATTATTGATTCAATTCTATCAAAACAGGGAGTCAATTGATCACTTCCAAAATTGGAGGACCCAATTGAAACTAACCCGCAAATATAGGGACTTCCGAACCTATTAAACCTTTAAAATATTATAAAACATAACTGTGATGCATTTTATACAAGTTATTTCGTAAATCACGTCTGATTTTATGTCTGATTTTATATATACTTTACACTTAATTTATCACTAATATAACCTTAATAATATTGTCCCTTAGTTTTAGTGTAACATCTCAAAAATACAGTATCAAAACCATATAATAGAATTATCACAAATTAATAATATTACAGATCAGTCTTACGAAAGATAGAACGTACGGTTATGGCCGAAAGACCTTACAAAATAACGGGAAAATTAAATTGCACACTACTCTAACTATTACTAGACCGAACGGTGTTACAAATTAAATTGTACCGAACGGCCTTACAAAAGTAAAGCTAACTCAAGACCGAACGCTCTCAAGGTTCGGCCTTAACTTCAACCTCGACCAAACTTTCTTCTTCCAGCGCCTCTTCCAGCAAAGCTTCTCCTTCTCCTCACATCCACACAGATGATCATTGCAACAAAAGGACAACCACCGAACATACAAAAAGACAAGACAGGAAATAGGGTAAACTTATGTAATTTAATTCAATCATCAACATAGATTTCACACAATTCATACAAACATGATAACTCATTCACTTTTACATGCAAAGCCTAATACTAGACTCTGACTGTCCGGACTGTATGAATTCTGTGTAGCTACGACGTTCGTGCACCCGGGTGATGTAGTAACTGGGATACCCTCAACAGCTGCCACCCGAGGTTAGTCCGTCCGTCCAAATTAACCATAAGGACGAGGACCTCTTGCCATTCTCACACATGACTTACCTTTCTCTACGTGAGAAACGAGTAATCACGAATATCAAGATGAACCGCCAGCTTAGCATGCCCACATTCATACTTTACCAATTTCCAATATACATTCATGAGCTATTCCTCCCTAGATTACTCGTTCATAATCCAATTCATTTCATTCATATCATATTTCATCATCTTTCATTAATAAGACCTCAATGAGATCAATTTGAATAAATATCTCTTAAGATATCAAAATGTCGAACGCTGAACTTTAACCTTGAACAAGATCGAACACTTGGAGTGAGACCAAAGGTCTCCAGTTCCAAAAACGTATCAAACCCGAGGGAGTGAATATCGAGTTATAGAAAAACTGATTACCATAATATTTCTCGAGTACGCATAGAACTAAACGTTATTTACTAGGTGAGCCAATTGAATGAACTGACTCACGAGAGTTAAACCGAACCTAAACCAGCCTAGGCCGAATACTAAAACTCTAGGCTGAAACCAATTGAGACCGACAATGTGGAACATCAAATAATGGTACTTAATTGGATCCGGTGAAGAGACCGAACATCAATATATACTTAGCTTTTGAAGGAGTTGAACATCAAGAAAATCAAAATGCTAGTCAAAGACTGAACACCATAGCAAGCGAACCCTATTGGGTTTGGACGAACGCTCTTATTATAAAGATAGCTTACGGAAACTAGAACGAGTGCCTGGTGTAAGACCAAGCACTTGCTTAGTACGAGCACTTGGTATAAGACCAAGCACTACTAAACTTATAGAGAAAAGGATTGATAAATGTAATAGATACCATTTTAAGTAGTGTTTAAGAGCAACCGAAATATACAAATACATATAGATATACTTGACTTTATAACCAAATACCAAAGAACGGCTACCCTTGGCCGAACGCTCATGTATAAGTTTTACAAAACGAAGACGCTCGTCCTCAACTAGGATTCTTCCCAAATGAAAGAATCTAATTCCAACCGAGTCCACTAGAAAAAAAAAACGAACGATCAAGGACCATTCAGTGACAAACGTACACTTTCATAGGGAATTTCATACTTAGAATTCTTTATATCAATTCATTTCTCAACATTTATTTTCATAAAATCAGACATCCATATCATAGTAAATATTCATACATCATACAGTCAAAACATATCAACAATCATACTTCATATTCATTCAGCAACTCAACAAACATGCATCCATAAAAAAAACGAATGTAGAAACTAGCATACAATCAAATTATATAAGTTTCCCTTACCTCTAATGTGATCGAACTCTTCCAGATATGGTTCACCTCTATAAGTCCTTCTACCCTCAACGCTCAACAATCTCCAAACTAAACCAAGTGAAAACCAACACTATCAGAGCCACTCATTTGAGAAGAGTGAACCACACATGAAACCAGAACTTGGTTTGCATGTCCAGGAAGACGTACGACTGAGTGAAGAGAAGAACTTACCAGCTCAGCTTCACGAACCGAACGGTTTAACTGGAAGCTCTTGACGCCGGGAGTGCTTCAGCGGTGCCTGAGTGGTGACCGGAGAAGAGAAGTGAGTGTTTCTTAGAGAGAAGATGAATAATTCTAGAGAGAAGGAGGAGATTTCAGAAGGTTAAAGATGGATGGTGCATGTAGAGAAGTGACACGAAACTTTGAAAATTTCAGTTTTACTCCTACCGTCAAAACGTTCGTCCAATCTGCATCACATACCTGTCTTCCACTTTCTGAATTTCAGACGTTCCGTTTGCTTACACCTAGCGTCCACTCAGATGGGGTTTTGGGTGCGTTTTAATGAGATCTCACATTTAATTTTATTATTTTTAGTTTTAATATAATTGCATCATTCCAATCTCAATAAAAAAGGAAATTGAACTATTTTTTCTAATTAAATAAATATTAACAATACTAAAAGTTTGTCTTCTAAATATATAAATAAATATACCATACCTTTCAACTTTCATTTAACATAATATATCAATAAAATTATACTTTAATACTTATATCTAAAAGAACTTGGTCCAAGAAAATTTTATTTTACTCCAAATCTGCACCCTAAATTGTCTAGAATTTAGTGAAATTATTTTGAAATTTATTGGTTCCAGAGACTCTGACTCAAGCACCACATAATCTCATGAATCCAAAGCTGAACCCGTGTCAAACTAAACTCAGTTTTCTTTTTCAAATTTTACACGAATACCAGTTTAGCAAAATAAATTAAACTACGATCCAGTCGTAAAAAAAACATAATTCAATAGACTTCCACATAGGTAACAGTACAAAATTATTTAAACTCAAGGACATTTCCCTGACTCGACTCATTATATTTAACAAAATTCTTATATAGTTATATTAGTTGTATAATTTCATCATTTATCATTTCCATTCATATTTTCTATTTTATTTTACCGTTTCATTTTGTACTATCTCCATTTTTTTTATTTCTTATAATTATGAATATTTGAAGGTCAATTAGTTACTGTCATGTCTAAACATGCTATCTCAATCATACTGATGTTACAACAATTAGATATTAAACATAAACAAAGGTGACCAAACAGTGACGAAGTAATGATGTCACTACCCAATTTAATAATACTTTCACCTTTTAACAATTATTTCCTTATTTTATTAACATAAATTTACAATTTTAAATATATATTCAATAAAGCAGCTCCTATTAAAAAAAAGTAAAAAAATTGCTACATATAATATTTACAACATGTTTGACTATAGATTAAATTATAATGGATCCACATATTTGAGAAGCCAGGACAATAAGAATAGAGATTCGGCTCATGTTAATAGCAATGTTTTTTTAAAAAAAAAAACTATAAATTTGTGTTTTTTTAATTGGGTATCTATTCATTTCTTTTATCGATTGGAAACTAAAAAATTGTATATTTTTTATTTTAATTTTTTCGTTAATTAAATAACGTGATTATTATATCAGTTTGTCATTGTCTAAATATAAAATCTTATAATTAATATAGACACTATTAAACCAATTAAAATCACTTATTATTTAATTAATAACAAAATCCTACGTTATTTTAACACGTAAGCACAGATATAACATGTTACTCAATTGACAAACAAAATTTAATTAATATAGATTCAATTCAAAAATATAAAAATTTAGAATATCCAGCAAAAGAAAAATTAATAAAAACTTAACGAAAAATATTCAAATTTGTAAGTGATTTGAAGCTTAATTAAACCTCAAATTATTTAATATAATTAAAATCTAAATAAAAGTATGATTATTTCATTCTTAGATAATTTTTGTGTTATTATGTTAAAAAATGATAATTAATCATACATCTTACATGTTATGAAAAAATATTTTTATTCAAATTTTTTTAGTTTTAGTTACATAAAAAATGTCCAAAACATAGGCTTTCCATTAAAATAAAAACAAAGGTTAATGTATGGTCATAATGTACCTTAAGCAAAGGTCATTATCACTGCGACCACCACTATCCCTTTCAATGCTATGTTTTTAAACTCCCTCCTCACTTAACCCATACTTTATACTTCATACTTTTTCTTGGCTTCTAAATATGTTCTATCAGAACATATGATAAGGATTGATATTATTATATTGACACACAATATATATTTATATATGAAAGAGAGAGATAAATTTTTTGACATAATAATAACTATTTGAAGATTATATAATGATATTTAATTAGTTGAAAATAAAAAATTATAAAATTAATAATATATATTCAATCATTTTCAATGTTGTGTATTAGAAAGTGGATTTAAGCCTAACTCAACCCCACAAAACCGGCTTCTAAAATAAGGTTTGCACCTCACTTATATATTATATTTTGGCTTTATCTCTAGTCGATGTGGGATTTCCAACCTACCCCTTTCAAGTCGAGGTATAAAGATTTCGTGCGTGATAGTAGAAATTGGGTGGTCCGATTACAACCCAATAGCGAGTGGAATAGAATAATAAAATGTCCAATAACATTCTAACCACTTAGAACGTGAGCAAAAGGTAGAAGATGAAAATTTTGACAGTAATAGATTTTATGAATTTTCATGACAAAAATTAAACAGAAAAAGTCTTCAAAGGAAGAAAGACATTCAATCCAAAGATGGATTTTCCTATCTCTTTCACTTTATCAATTAATTAAATTTTTTATAAGCTCCATAATCTTTATTTGAATATATTTTATTCCAGTTATCCAAATTAAATAATAAAAGAAAAGAAAAGAAAAAGCAAGTTAAACAACAATAATGAAACGTGTAAAGCTTTAGTTATGCACAATCATTTTAACATTTCCATGATTTGTATTGAAATTTAGATTTTCTAGAGTAGCTGGTCATGTTTTTGAAAAGAGGGTCGAAAGAGATTTGTAGATGATATTAAAATATGCGAAGATCTAAAAGAAAGAACTTTTTTTTTATCAAGTACTTATAGAAAAGTAATCACGATGCATGGTTAATCTCCATGCTTATTTAGTCTTCATGACTTATTTTCATGTTAATATCTCAATCTGATTTATAAGAAAATGTTTATAGATAATTATATATTGTAAATTTATAAATTTCTTATTTTTAATTTTTAATTAATTTATTCATAATTGTCGTCAAATCTGTGATAATTTATCCTTATACATGCATCATACATACATTATATATCTCATGCATGCATGATGCATTGTGTATCTCATGGCATGGCATGAGAATCTCATAAAACAAAGTTATGATTAAAGGGAAAGCAACAAAAGCATGAATAAAGAATGCGAAAGAATGATTTGGGATTGTAGCGATTGTGGAGATAAGGGTGCAGTGAACATTGCTGTCCCAGAGGGACCATAACTTTAGGGAAACCATACAATCAAATTAAGATAAAGTATGGTTTGGTAGATAACGTTAAGCAAAAGTTTAGCGTTAAACAAAAGTGATTTTTTTCGGTCAATTAACAAATCAAAGGTTCCCTAAAGAATCTTGCCTAAGCCAATGACGTCTTTCCACCTTCATATTTTCGGACAACGTAAAGAAAGTTGTCAAGAACTAGTTGAGAATTTGAAGTAGAATTGTGGCTTTTTCGCTCATAATAAATTATGTGAAATTATTGCAAGCACTCTCTTGAATAGTGTAATTAGCTACATGAGTTTTCTGATGCATGCATGATGGGAATCACCAATCACTATCATATAAGTACTGGCTTTACCAATAGTAACTCAAAATTGAAAACTAAGATTTACAAATACAAAAACAAAACAACTCACAGTAACTCAAGATTGAAAACCGCTCCACATTAAATACATAATTATTTAGATTTTAAATAGTTGTTTTTTCGTTTAATGTTTACATCATTTTCAATGGTTGCATCAACCACACGCTGAGATATATCCATTTTAGGAATCTTTCATTTGGATTATAAGCCATGACCAGCATAGTTGTGGCCAAGTTTGGTTTGCAGTGTAGGTGGATAATGAAATTCCCCACACTCAGTTGATTTTTATCGTCTGGTGTCTATCAAAGAATACTTTGCGTATTGACACGGTAAAAGCTTTATTAAAAGTAATTCAAGACCAAATGAAAAATCTATACTTTGTAACCAAAGCATATACAAAGATATGTGATAAATATAAGAAAAGAAAAGGAAGAAGAGCAAGTGCAAGTGCAAGTGCAAGTGCAGTGAAGGGAAGAATCACATAACGAAGAATATGGTCCAAATTTGTTGACTTGGGCTATGTCTGTGCAGTGTTGTATCCATGATAAGTTTAGGGAGACTTGTTAGACTTTCTCCTCAACACAATAATCCATGTGATGACTTCCAAGAATAAGGCAACTACGCCCAGCGCAATAAGCACTCCAGTGTAAGTAGTTTTCCATTTCTCATCAGGATGCAAGATCTTGAAGCCTCTGAATATGTTGATGATTCCCAAGATAACCACAGTGTACCCAATGCTATGGTGATATGCGTTCCATATATACCTGTACTTGTGAGTCTTCACTGGCCTCAAAAACAATGCGAAAATCTGCAAAATTTCACATTGTTAAACTTCATCTTTGTTGGATTAATATATTAAGAAGTAGAAGAGTAGATTTACCTGTAGAGTGGCAAAGCAAAAGAGGGCAATTCCAAGATTGCGATGCACACTGTACTGAACCCCTTCTGATTCGCTTCCCAGTTTCATACCAGTTCCCCATCCAGCAACACCAATGGCATAAGCAGAGACTTGACAACCAACATGGAGATAGAACCAAGCTGGATCTGCAGATGGAAAAGTTCTCATGTACCTAGCTATGATCACTCCAAGGGGAAACAGCACTCCCCAACTCACAGCATTCAGAATTCCATGAATCTGTCATTCAACAAAATCACATGTACATTCAAAAGTTTAATCCAACTCAACCAAATTACTTCATTTCTATCCAACACAAGTGAAAGTCTTTTCTTTTCAGCTTTCACGTACTATTTCACTTCAAATTTCAGATATCAAGCCATCCAATAACTTCAATCAGACGTCAACAAAACATTTTCTTCAACACCCAAAAAAGTCAACATACAAACACCCTTTTGAATTAAAAATGCAAACAAGTCAAAACACAACAGAACCAAAACAATACCTTTATTTTCCCGAAAATCACAAAAAAAAATAGCCCAAAACTCACTCTTAGCCAAACAAGAATTAACAAAAGAAAAACACCCCCATTCCGAAATTAGAAAAAAAAAATCCCTTCTTTCCTTGAAATCTCAATAACCAATAAAAAAACCAGAAAACCCCCCCTTTTTTTGTGAAATTTCAAAAACCAAAATGACACCTGTTCTTCAACAAATCCAGAAAATCAACCCCTCCCCTCCAAAAACAAAAACGTTTTCCGACATCCCAGAAACTCGTAATTAAAACAAAAACCCCACATTCTTAAACCAAAGAAAAAACCCATTTGTCCACAAGAAACATTGTCAGGGATGATAACCTACCCCTCAGTAAAAATTAAAGATGCCAAAACACCAGCAGCAGAACACAAAAACAGATTACATCCACCTTTTTTCCTTTCCCAAAAAGATTTTCTTTTCAGGAAAAAAAGAAGCAAAAAAACTCACATTTTTCTTCTTGGTGACGGGGTCGACAGCGGGGGCAACATTGCTCTGTTCCCCACTGAAGCTAAGAATACCCTTGGAATTCAAATTGGCGGGTTGGAAGTCATGCCTATCGATTCTACCCGCGGTAACGGAGGGCCCCACCTGCCACACGTGGTTGACACTCTCCACCTTCTCCGGAACCTTAACCTTCGCGAAGATCCTAATCACTCCTCCAACCTCTTCGCCCCTCATATCCCACACGTCGAACGACAGTTTCCCCGGAACAATGCCGCTGTATGACTTCAAGTCAAGCGTGTTCACGGTCACCGCGCCGCGGTTGCCGCCCTTGAACGCAGCCAGCACCTGAGCCCCCACCATGCCAACCCCGTTGGGGTTGATCCCCCAGGAGACCCACCCGCCTGGGTTAGGCGGCGCCGCCTGGAAGGCCACCGAGAGGGAGGCGTTGGCGGCGTCATGGGTCCAGTGGAGGAAGGAGTTCAGCACGGGGAGGTCCAGGCAGTTGGCGAAAAGCTTGTTGGCGGAGTCGGTGAGCCTCTGCGTGGTGCAGGTGAGGGCGGAGGGCGTGGCGGCGCTGACGGCGAGGACGAAGAGGAGGAGGAGGATTTGAGGAAGCGTAGGAGAAGGCGGAGAAGTCATTGGAGTTGGTGGTGGTGAGAGGAGAAAGACGGGAGAGTGGGTTTTTGAGGGAAAAAGATAGTAAAGACAAGTAGGTTTTGGTATGTTTGGTGAGGGAGATGAGTTGGTGATGTTAAGAATGTAAGGTCGGAAATTAAGGAGAAACGAAGAACACGGGAATGAAGAAACTGTTATGTTTTATGTTCAAAACAATGCATTAATATGAAGAAGAATGATAAACCGCCAACAAATCAAGGTCCATCATTGTCATGTATATCACCCCCAACCAATATTTCCATCCTTATCATGTATATTTTACATTTTTTTACGAGTTTTAATAGAAATAAACTATATTTTAAAATGTTTCTGACAATTAAATTAAATTATCTTGAATTATATTTATCATGATTTGACATCTAAATTCAATTATTTAAATAATTATTAGGAAATATCATACCTTTTAATTCCATATATTATATTCGAATTTAGTTTGATTGGTTTTACTAGAGAGAGATTTTATTTTTAAAATTTAAATCAGTACAATAACTTTTTGAATAATTTAGTTTTTTTATTATATTTAGTTATGAATCAAACCTTTTTTTACCAATCCTAATTTCGCCTTTGTGATAAATAATATTGTTGGATTACCGCGTAAATTGTTTACTTAGAGGTTAGAAATCGTTTATTGTGTAAATTATTTTTTAATTATATTATTCTTTTAGTATTTCAAATGTTAATTGATTATATATATATATATATATA
>NW_025909913.1:0-21330 GCF_018835915.1 Vigna umbellata
TATAAAGAAGGGAGGTGAGATGTTCAATTTGAGACTTCAAGAGGCATTTCTAACTCATTAGGTGGCAGGGAGATTTTCATTTTCATTGCACCAAGTTGTTCTAGAATCATCTATTGTGACAATTGTGGCCACTGTAGCGGTTGTGGCAACGATTTATTCACATCTTTCTCCTCTTGTGCTTTAAATTGGTATACATATTTAAATAATTAAATAGGATTAATATACATTAATAAAAAAAAGTGTTTAATTAAAACAACTAAGAGCAATTACTTCCTTTGCAACTGCTTTTGCTAATTAAATTGACTAAAGGATAAAATTTTCAAGGGCTTGCCCCATTATCTCAACCTCCTGAGTGAGCATAGGGACTCGAGTAGTAGCATCTCGAATCTCTACAACCATCACCATCATCATATCAACTTTAATGGTTTCATGGTGTATGGTTGACCTTATTGAATACATTTTACCTAAGGAAACCAAGTAATGTTTGTAAAATAGATCTAAGAATATAATTCAACAAGCAAGTACATGTCAAATAATATAATTAGACAAATTACCTAAAACCACTAAGCACTGGAGGGCATCATCATTAAACAACTTGTAGTATGTATCAACAATGGGAGAAGCCTCTTGAGGGGAAACATTACAACTACACTTTGTGCTTATACAAATAAGAGAATATTGTTAATGAGGATTCTTAGGTTTGCCTACATGAGAGGCTAACTCTGCTCACTCATCTACTAATAATTGTGTCTGTATATCAAAGTACTCATTCTTCAATTATGCTCATATATCACAATACTTCTTAATCTCGCTCATCTCCTTTCTCATCTCTTATCTCATTTCTTCTCTAATAGACCTGAGAACTTCCTCAATGACATGGGTTTTACTATGATGAGTTGATAGGCTGAAACATTTATAGGTACCAACAAAATTCCCAATATCACAAACACATCCATGTTGCTTTGGACGACCAATGGCAACCGTCAACATGTCCTCACACCCTTGTTGAGTGAAGATACCATGTGCGCTCTACAACACAACTCATCCTACAATCTAAAATTTTGAAGTTAAGATTAGAAAGTATGTTAATAATTTGTTAACATTGAGGTACTTACAATGCACCATTGGTTCCTCAAATGTATACTCCCTTGATGGTCTTTGGAGAGCTCTTTTCCATGTATCATGACGAGGAAGACGAGCCATCATACTCATATCTAAGGCCCTACTAGGATTAGAGGCAGTTGTCTTTTTAATCATCTTCTGGTCCAATTTCTCATAACCCCACGAGAGAATCTATGAATGTGGGAGATTTTTTTTTCATCTCTTGTGCAACTCTCCTCTTAGCCTATGACATCAAATTATAAAGAATGAATCATATTAGCAATATGTTATTATAAATAGCTCAACTTATATATAATATTAATTTACCTGAAAGGTAGTATCTAATCGCTTCTCCTTAACAAGTTATATACACAGTCTTAAAATTCTTCCATCGTTCTCCAGCATATGAAATCCATTTTGTCCTTAATAGATTAGTGTTTGGAACTTTATATCTGACCTGCACAATAAGAATCAATGACGTATGTTAAATATAAATTATATATGTTCACGATAAATGATAAAAGTTAAGATTTCATACTAGGATACTCATATATAATTCTTCACACACTCTTACACATGGTCCCAATCATCACTAATAACGGATGCCTTGCTTCTACTGAGCAGTGCAACATAACTGACGAATTTTGTGTTGTTCTCTCCCAAAGGTTTACAGGTTTACATATCAAAACATATGGGTAAGTTATGATCAGCGTTGCAAGTAGTTGTCAACTCTCTCAACCTAGTCTCACGCCTACCCCTTATTTTGGGTAGGTCTATGAATCTCATCTCCACTTTGTGAAGGTAGGGAAGACACCAGTTGGTATGTGACTAGATATATCCCTATTCAAACCATAATTTTTAGAAAGAATTAATGATAAAATAAACATATAATTTGACATATATCTAAAATTTGAATTTATACATTGTCAAGTTGGGATGTTCTTCCATAACACTTCATGGTGATCATCATGTATTTCATATACATCATTTACTTCATTATCAACATTTAAGGTTGACATATTTGATGAGAAAGATGGAGTTTCACTAATATCAAGAATGACTTCGTCATTATCATTAGTATCATGCATTGTTCTAACTTAGAGCACCACTGACCATTTTTTGTTTACGGGATTAGTGACATAAAATACTTGTTTTGCCTGAGATGCCATGATAAATGGCTTTTCAATATAGCATGTCTTTTCTAATTCAACCAATGTAAAACGCAAATCATCGATCTTGATGTCAATATTACCATAAACTCACTTACATCTAAAAATAAGTACTTTGAAACTTATGTAATCTATCACCCAAATATCATCAATCACACCAAAATAGAACATTAATGTTATATTAAAATTTTCATCCTTAAACTCGAGAAATGCATTGATTCAACCTTCACCATTACTCCACTATTTTGTGTGGTGTTTTTTTCATGTTATTCTTTTATGTGAAATGTATAATTATTTATATCATACTCACTCTAACATATGACATCAAAGTTTGGCTTACTTGATAGTCAGTTAAATGTATTAGAAGTTGTATGATCAACTTGAACCTGTTGTTTAAACCACTTTAAAAAGGTTATGGTGTGTTCAGTGTGTGTGTGTTTGTGTATGTGTGTGTGCGTGTGTGTGCGTGTGTGTGTGCGTGTGCGTGTGTGTGTGCTCGTAGAACTTCACCTCTATTCAGAATCATAATTTTTGCACTTCAAGTATCCTTAACAACATATCTTCCATGGTAACGAGACTTAGGTACTCCTATAGCTTCAATATCTAATAAGTAGTTTATATATAGAGCTCAATAGCTTCCTCAACACATCATTCAACGATTGATGCTTTAGGACCATATTGATTATTTACATAGCCTTTTAATATTTTTATTTATCGCTCAATATGGTAGGTATTTCCATCGTAAGAATACTAAACCACAAATTCTAACTTCTCTTACTATATTAATAATTAGGTGCACCATAATATCAAAGAAAAAAAAATACATCTCTAACTAACACAATATCACCATAGCCTATTTTTTTTAGTTGATCTAACTTGTCAAAAATATTTATCTCTCCATTTAGAAGATGAATTTATAAATGAACATTCCTATAAACACTTAGTATTTTGTTAATATTGAATACACTAAATTTCTCACATTATATTAATCTCTATATGTAATGTTAGAGATTCTTCATCCTTAGATTTAAAACTAGGTAATTTTATAGAATTAGGTAAACAACATTGATTGAATGTTTTGATTTGAATTTCAAAAAATCACAAGAAAATTTTCACATATAACAAGAAAAAATACGTCAATAAAAAATCCTCATATAAAAAATGAATTTATAAATGAACTAAATACTTGACATTATGTTAATATTGAATACTTACAACAAACACAATTTTCTTAAACAAAGCATGCTCATATGGTATTATTTCACTACGACCACCTCCACTGTAAAAACAAATGAATAACAACATTAATCAATTCTATTCAGCGAGTTTCTTATTCATGAAATCCTTTATTTGTGTGATCATTTGAGAAGACTCGGGCAAATCAGGAAATATATAAAAAGCATGAAACATCTTTGGATACTCAACCAATTGGGCCTTTTTACCCGATTTTGTTAACCACTCGTAAAACCTCCTTTGCCAATCTTGTAAAGGATCAAACCCACCCACAACAACAACGGTATCCGGGTAATCCAANTGGCAGGGAGATTTTCATTTTCATTGCACCAAGTTGTTCTAGAATCATCTATTGTGACAATTGTGGCCACTGTAGCGGTTGTGGCAACGATTTATTCACATCTTTCTCCTCTTGTGCTTTAAATTGGTATACATATTTAAATAATTAAATAGGATTAATATACATTAATAAAAAAAAGTGTTTAATTAAAACAACTAAGAGCAATTACTTCCTTTGCAACTGCTTTTGCTAATTAAATTGACTAAAGGATAAAATTTTCAAGGGCTTGCCCCATTATCTCAACCTCCTGAGTGAGCATAGGGACTCGAGTAGTAGCATCTCGAACCTCTACAACCATCACCATCATCATATCAACTTTAATGGTTTCATGGTGTATGGTTGACCTTATTGAATACATTTTACCTAAGGAAACCAAGTAATGTTTGTAAAATAGATCGAAGAATATAATTCAACAAGCAAGTACATGTCAAATAATATAATTAGACAAATTACCTAAAACCACTAAGCACTGGAGGGCATCATCATTAAACAACTTGTAGTATGTATCAACAATGGGAGAAGCCTCTTGAGGGGAAACATTACAACTACACTTTGTGCTTATACAAATAAGAGAATATTGTTAATGAGGATTCTTAGGTTTGCCTACAGGAGAGGCTAACTCTGCTCACTCATCTACTAATAATTGTGTCTGTATATCAAAGTACTCATTCTTCAATTATGCTCATATATCACAATACTTCTTAATCTCGCTCATCTCCTTTCTCATCTCTTATCTCATTTCTTCTCTAATAGACCTGAGAACTTCCTCAATGACATGGGTTTTACTATGATGAGTTGATAGGCTGAAACATTTATAGGTACCAACAAAATTCCCAATATCACAAACACATCCATGTTGCTTTGGACGACCAATGGCAACCGTCAACATGTCCTCACACCCTTGTTGAGTGAAGATACCATGTGCGCTCTACAACACAACTCATCCTACAATCTAAAATTTTGAAGTTAAGATTAGAAAGTATGTTAATAATTTGTTAACATTGAGGTACTTACAATGCACCATTGGTTCCTCAAATGTATACTCCCTTGATGGTCTTTGGAGAGCTCTTTTCCATGTATCATGACGAGGAAGACGAGCCATCATACTCATATCTAAGGCCCTACTAGGATTAGAGGCAGTTGTCTTTTTAATCATCTTCTGGTCCAATTTCTCATAACCCCACGAGAGAATCTATGAATGTGGGAGATTTTTTTTTCATCTCTTGTGCAACTCTCCTCTTAGCCTATGACATCAAATTATAAAGAATGAATCATATTAGCAATATGTTATTATAAATAGCTCAACTTACATATAATATTAATTTACCTGAAAGGTAGTATCTAATCGCTTCTCCTTAACAAGTTATATACACAGTCTTAAAATTCTTCCATCGTTCTCCAGCATATGAAATCCATTTTGTCCTTAATAGATTAGTGTTTGGAACTTTATATCTGACCTGCACAATAAGAATCAATGACGTATGTTAAATATAAATTATATATGTTCACGATAAATGATAAAAGTTAAGATTTCATACTAGGATACTCATATATAATTCTTCACACACTCTTACACATGGTCCCAATCATCACTAATAACGGATGCCTTGCTTCTACTGAGCAGTGCAACATAACTGACGAATTTTGTGTTGTTCTCTCCCAAAGGTTTACAGGTTTACATATCAAAACATATGGGTAAGTTATGATCAGCGTTGCAAGTAGTTGTCAACTCTCTCAACCTAGTCTCACGCCTACCCCTTATTTTGGGTAGGTCTATGAATCTCATCTCCACTTTGTGAAGGTAGGGAAGACACCAGATGGTATGTGACTAGAGATATCCCTATTCAAACCATAATTTTTAGAAAGAATTAATGATAAAATAAACATATAATTTGACATATATCTAAAATTTGAATTTATACATTGTCAAGTTGGGATGTTCTTCCATAACACTTCATGGTGATCATCATGTATTGCATATACATCATTTACTTCATTATCAACATTTAAGGTTGACATATTTGATGAGAAAGATGGAGTTTCACTAATATCAAGAATGACTTCGTCATTATCATTAGTATCATGCATTGTTCTAACTTAGAGCACCACTGACCATTTGTTGTTTACGGGATTAGTGACATAAAATACTTGTTTTGCCTGAGATGCCATGATAAATGGCTTTTCAATATAGCATGTCTTTTCTAATTCAACCAATGTAAAACGCAAATCATCGATCTTGATGTCAATATTACCATAAACTCACTTACATCTAAAAATAAGTACTTTGAAACTTATGTAATCTATCACCCAAATATCATCAATCACACCAAAATAGAACATTAATGTTATATTAAAATTTTCATCCTTAAACTCGAGAAATGCATTGATTCAACCTTCACCATTACTCCACTATTTTGTGTGGTGTTTTTTTCATGTTATTCTTTTATGTGAAGTGTATAATTATTTATATCATACTCACTCTAACATATGACATCAAAGTTTGGCTTACTTGATAGTCAGTTAAATGTATTAGAAGTTGTATGATCAACTTGAACCTGTTGTTTGAACCACTTTAAAAAGGTTATGGTGTGTTCAGTGTGTGTGTGTTTGTGTATGTGTGTGTGCGTGTGTGTGCGTGTGCGTGTGTGTGTGCTCGTAGAACTTCACCTCTATTCAGAATCATAATTTTTGCACTTCAAGTATCCTTAACAACATATCTTCCATGGTAACGAGACTTAGGTACTCCTATAGCTTCAATATCTAATAAGTAGTTTATATATAGAGCTCAATAGCTTCCTCAACACATCATTCAACGATTGATGCTTTAGGACCATATTGATTATTTACATAGCCTTTTAATATTTTTATTTATCGCTCAATATGGTAGGTATTTCCATCGTAAGAATACTAAACCACAAATTCTAACTTCTCTTACTATATTAATAATTAGGTGCACCATAATATCAAAGAAAAAAAAATACATCTCCAACTAACACAATATCACCATAGCCTATTTTTTTTAGTTGATCTAACTTGTCAAAAATATTTATCTCTCCATTTAGAAGATGAATTTATAAATGAACATTCCTATAAACACTTAGTATTTTGTTAATATTGAATACACTAAATTTCTCACATTATATTAATCTCTATATGTAATGTTAGAGATTCTTCATCCTTAGATTTAAAACTAGGTAATTTTATAGAATTAGGTAAACAACATTGATTGAATGTTTTGATTTGAATTTCAAAAAATCACAAGAAAATTTTCACATATAACAAGAAAAAATACGTCAATAAAAAATCCTCATATAAAAAATGAATTTATAAATGAACTAAATACTTGACATTATGTTAATATTGAATACTTACAACAAACACAATTTTCTTAAACAAAGCATGCTCATATGGTATTATTTCACTACGACCACCTCCACTGTAAAAACAAATGAATAACAACATTAATCAATTCTATTCAGCGAGTTTCTTATTCATGAAATCCTTTATTTGTGTGATCATTTGAGAAGACTCGGGCAAATCAGGAAATATATAAAAAGCATGAAACATCTTTGGATACTCAACCAATTGGGCCTTTTTACCCGATTTTGTTAACCACTCGTAAAACCTCCTTTGCCAATCTTGTAAAGGATCAAACCCACCCACAACAACAACGGTATCCGGGTAATCCAAACCCGACAAATCCTCCGAATTCGGCCCACTCACGTTGCATGCTCTGTGGTCACGATCCGACCCGTCAGGCAAAAACGCCTTCCACGTCCAATCGGTCCTCTCCTTTGACACCAGCGGCGCACCTTCAAACCTCACCTCAGCCTCCGTCCGCTCCTCCCCACCGAAAAAAGGTTGGATCGCCACCAACCCGACGATCCGGATTCTCCGAAGCCCTGAATTCCCAACCTCGTTTTCCCGGATTCCCATCTTCCCGACCCGAACTGCGACGTTGTGAGCTAAGTTAGCCCCGGCGCTGTCGCCGGCAAGGAAACATTTTGACACATCAGCGTTTTCCGGCAGTACCATGCGATTCTCGTCGAGGAAGTGGAGGAAGAGCTCACCGTCGTCGTACTGTGACGGGTACCGGTGCTCCGGTGTGAGGCGGTAGTTGACAGAAACAACGACGGCGGGGACGTGGCGGCATATTCGGCGACAGACGGCGTCGTAGCCGAGGGAGTCCGGCGAGAGGAACGCGAAGCCACCCCCATGGAAGTAGACGACGACGGGGAGGGTGCCGGCGGCGGGGGAGACTGCGGGGGCGAATACTCGGAACCAGAGTTTGTTTTCGGCGTCAATGGTGACATCTTTAGAGGTAACACCATTAACGGGTGAGGAGCTGGCGTGTGCCTTGAGATCGAGAAGGTTCGTTAGACGGCGATTAATGGTGCCGTTAGAGCGACGCGCAGCGTCGGTAATCGTAGAAATAAAGGTTATTGAAATGCGCGCCTTCCATGGTATAACCGGTTTGGGTTTTGCCGTTTCAGAGCCTTTGGATAGCGCCATTGTCGTTTCTGCGTTTCCAAGAATGAGAAAAGCTTCAAATGGGGAAATTGCAGAAGAACGACAACATTCGCCAACTCGACACTTATTTCATTTTTCTGTTGTAAAAGGTAAGTGGTCGTTATTTATCACATCACTTTATGAGAATAAAAGCTTCCATTTCATAGGTTGTTTGATCAAAGTGGCTTATTACAAATATGAAAAATGGTATTTTGGTGTTTTCAGTTAAAACAGGATATGTCCAAATAGTCCTTCCCTAAATTAGACTTCATGCCTTGGAGTTCCACCCTTGATGATAGATACACTTTCGGCCTATACATCATTATATTTCTAAATACTTTGTCATATGCTTTAAATATTTAATATGATCATTCTTTTGTAGGTCTTGTATGGAATGGAATCACATTATTTGTATTTCGATTAAGATGTTGAGATCTCTTACTCGGATTCATAGTCGACCGAATCATACATGTGCAAGAGAACCTCTAAGTTATTTTTGGCTTATGGCCGATCGAGTGGTAAAGGTGCACCCACCGAACGGACAACGGTCAGGAAAAAGTCTCTCAGTTGTTCGGTCGCGACAATCATTGAGCAGAGTTAAGGCGACTCATAGCCGACCGAAAAGCACAGGTACAAGAGAACCTCTAAGTCACTTTGGGCTCATGGCCGACCGAGTGGTAAAGGTGCACCGACCGAACAGACAACGTGCAGGAAAAAATCTCTCAGTCGTTCAGTCCCTACAACTATGGAGCAAGAGTTAAGGCACAATAAATGTGATAACGGCTACGGTTAAACAATTAAGGTTTGAATTAATGACCATTAAGAGTTAAATTAATTGGTCAGATTCCTTTAAACTCTATAGATAAGGGTTTAGGTTCGAGGTAAACTTACGTTTTTAAACTGATGACAAAACTATAAGACCTATTTCTGACTTGAGCGTCGAAGTGTCTTTTGCAGGTCACCCCCCATTCGGTGCTCGGTTACCAGAACTAGGAGAGACAGAACGCTCGGCATGCAGGATTAACAAGACCGATCGTAGCTTAGAGCCAGGAGATCGTTCGACAGAGACTGGAAGACGTTCGGCGGAGATCCTCGTCCCATTTCAGCAAAAACACAAAGTTATTATGAAGATTGAGGGGTTTTCTGATGGTCCTCTATTATCCAAGTTCTGATGTTCTCTCTCTCCTTCTTGTCTAAGTTGTGAGAGAGAGTATCTATCAAAGGCACTCTTACGCTCCAGTTAGTGACTTTATGTAATAATGTTTAATAAAAATGAGTACTTAGAATCAGTTACCTGACCCTCCTATCCTATCAAACATATATTTAAAATGAGCTTACCATTAGGTTTCTTGTCAAACATATATTTAAAATGAGTTTACCCTTAGGTCTGACCCATTACTAATAAACAACTTTCATTATTCTATTAAGTGTCAATCAATAATTGTTATTATTATTGATTATTCTTTAACTACTTCATGGTTGTCTTTACCGATTAATTATTGAGTAGTTAATTGTTGGTTTAATACCTCTTTTGGTCCCTCGAAAGGGGGCCAATGTTCAAATCGGTCCTACCTTTTTTTAGAAGTTCAATGTGGTCCCAACTTTTGTAAAAAGTGTGCAATCAAGTCCTTTTTGGAAACGGCGTTGAGTTTTTAACGGAGCAGCTGACAGGGTGGACTGAAATTAGCTACGTGGCTGTGTGTGGGTAATACGTGGCTGTGAGAGGGTGATACGTGGCTGTGAGAGGATAAATGTGATAATATTACTGAGGTTAAGAAATCAGAAGTTAGGGTTTGAGGAGTTACAGAGAAATTGGTAATTTGGGATTTATCATCATGGAGGAAGTGTGTTGAAATCTGAAGCGCGAATTGGATACTGCAAATCTGAAACTGAAATTGGAAACCACAAATCAGGTTAGGGTTTATGTTTGATAAAGAAGTTACACTACAATAACTTCTAAACTTATGCATCCCCATCAAAACATGAATCAAAACAACTTAAATAATAAATTCCAAATAGAACGTTAATTTTCCCCAATTGAAAAGCAAAAGCATGCATCCAATCGGGAACCCACAGTTACTGACTTATTCATACAAGTCAATATCAAATGCAGTAGCTTCTGGTTCAGTTTCATAAAGTATATTTCATCCAAAAAATATAAAACAAAAAAGGAGTAAATATGTTCATAATTTATTTACGTGTTTTGTGCTGAATTTTACTTAGCATATCTTAATTAATTACATCAATAATCCAAGAATAAAATACAGTAGTTGGTCATAGAAAAATCACCAATTATTTAATTGGTGGTGTCGCTATTATCAGCCGGAGATGCAGATGCAGACGCAGATGCACTTTTGGGGGTAGAAAAATGTAATTATCCGACCACAATGTCCATTTCATAAGTCTATCCAATTTTTGTCTTTTTATTTCATACACATGCAAAATATCTTTTTTCTTTCACACTAAAATCATAATATTACAAGAAAATAAAATCTTTCTTATTATAATTATAATATTACAGCATCAAACGTGACAGAACTCTAACTACCAGCTACTTGTTTGACAATGAAATGGTTAACATGAGAAAGAAACTCAGAAACGTCGGGTACAATGGAAACAAGTGAAACCCATGGATCATTTGCGGGAGTATTCAATTTTTCAACATCCTTACGCGATTTTCTTAACATTCAGTATATCTTCTTTGCCAATCCTTTAATGGGTCAAAACCCGCCACAACCAAAAGCGTCTTTGGATAGTTCAAACCGGAAATATCCACCGCATTTGGTCCACTCACATTAACCACTTCGTGGTCACGGTCCGACCCGTTGGGCAAAAAGGCCTTCCAATACCAATCGGTTGCATCCAACGAAACCAACGGGTCTTGCGTGATTCGGATCTCTGATTCGACTCGCTCTTGCCCTCCAAAAAACGGTTCAATCGAAACCAACCCGATTACTCTCACGAATCGGAGCCTCTCTTTGCAAACCCGAATTGCCACGTGGTGCGCTGTGTTCCCGCCCGAACTATCACCCGCTAAAAAGCACTTACCAACGTTACCCAAAGTGGCGCCGTTTTCGTCGAGGTATTTAACGACGTCGAAACCATCGTCGTTTTGGGAAGGGTAACGGTGTTCGGGGGCTAGGCGGTATTAACGGAGATGATGACGGCGTGATGGAGCGGCACAGGGAGCGGCAGAAAGCGTCGTACCTGGTTGAGGCGGGGAGAGAAGCGCGAAGCCGCCGCCGTGGGAAGAAGACGACGACAGGAAGGGTGGCGGCAGGGGCGAAGTGGTGGGGGAGAAGAGGCGAAACAGAGGTTGCGTGTGGCATCGACAGTGACGTCGGAGGTGGTGACGCCGTCGATAGGGTTTGGATTAGGAGGGAGCTGGGGGTCGAAGAGGTTGAAGAGACGGCGGTTGACGGTGCCGTTAGAGCGGCGGGAGGCTTTGAGAAGGAGAGAAAGCAGAGATGTCTTACGCGGAGCTTCCATGGAATGGTTGGTTTGGTGGGTGCTGCCATTGCTTGTGGTGGTGAGTTGGACTCGGTTGGCACGGTGAGTCGGAGAGTAAAACGAGCAAGTTAAGAAGTGGCAGCAATGAGAAGATTTTTTGAACTACTTTCCCGATGATATTCTCATATGGATAGGGTTGTGTTTATGTAAATATTTTAAATCAAACATTAAATAAAATAAACTGACTTTTTTTAATTACATAAATATATAAGCTTATTGTTTGTTCCATGGTAGAACTAAACAAGAGGGGAATATATTTTAACTAAATTTAATTATGAATATTCATTATAAATATATATATAAATATCTAATAGGTAGAATTCTTATCTCCGACGGTTGAGACGAGGGTGGTTGGTTAGGCCACGTCATGCATTAACTTCCTTATCTTAACTGTCCGGGACTACGAGCAAGTTTGTTTTTTTTTTTATGTTGTAATTTTTAATTTGATTAGAAAAATTACTTTAATTTATTATTGTATTTTAATAGGTAATTTATTTGCATAATAAATTTCTGAATGGTGGTGGATTCAGCCATTGCTGGTGGTGGTGAGTTGACTCGATTGACTAGGTAACTCGTTTGAACACGTGAAAGTGCTGTTGTTCCCATTCTGATGCGGCTAGGATTGAGTTTATATAGATATCTTAAAACAAATATATTTTTTTAAATAACTGATTTTTTAATTAAACAAATAATACAAATTTATGTAAAAAGTTTACACAATTAATTAATGAGTAATAATGTCATAGCCAATTTAAAACGCACTCAGGATTCGTTTTAGTGAAGTTCACGTGTCAAGAGGGAGGTTCGACATTCAGACGACGAACGCCAGGTGTCAAGCAAAGAGGATTCGGAAATCAGATAGTGGAAGGCAGGTGTCGACAGATGAGCGGACGCTCGTTTTGACGTTGGAAGGAAAACTTTGAGTTTCAGAAATCCAAGCCACTCTCTGCATGCACCTTCTTCCTCAAACTCTGAAAATTTTCATTTCTCCTTCTTCTCTCTAAAAACCTCTCCATTCTCTCTACCAAATCTCACCCTTTCTCTTCTCCGATCATCATTCAGGCACCGAGAAGCATTTCCGACGTCAAGGGCTTCGTGTTGACCGATCGGTTCGATTTGGAACTGGTAAGTTCTCTTGTTTGCCGTTCGTTCTCGGCACATGCAAACCAAGTTCTGGTTGCATGAGTTCATAGTTCATTCTGAAACATTTTGCGTCTGTTGTTTGATTTGGTGAAGAGTTGTGGCGTTAGGTGAAGGAAGTGAGGTAGAAGGAAATTGTAGTCAGGCGAGAACGTATTTGTCTCTAGGAAACGTTCATTGTTCTGATCAGAGGTAAGAGAAGCTTATTTAATTTAATTTGTATGTTTACTATGCGCATGCACGTTCGTTATGATTTGAGTTGGAAATGAAATATGATTGTGTATGTTCTGATGTATGACATATATGGAAATGTATATGATATGGATTGTATGACTACGTAGATAAATGTTGAGGAAATTGAATTGAGGGAGAGAAATGAGAAATGACTTCTAAGTATGAAATTCCCCTATGAGAGTGTCGTTCGAACTGGACGGTCCTTGACGTTTCGATTTTCATAGTAACTGGTAGAATTGGATCTTTCATTTGGGAAAGAATCTATTTGAGAACGAGCGTCTTTACTTCAGAAATATGTGCATGAGCTTCGGCCAAGCCACGTTGGTATGATGTTCGGTTATAAACTAAGTGTGTTGTTGGATTTACCATAATTACAAATAGAGATATTAAATATATATATGCTTTTTAACAATCTAATATATATAATATATATATATATATTTATATATATATATAATAGGACTCGGGTCTTACCACCAAGCGCTCGTTAGAGTTAGGTTCGGTCCACACCAGCGCTCGTATTGCGTAATTGCTCGGTCTAAACCAAGCGCTCATACTCGTTCTTTTATAATCATTTGAGTGAAAATGCGTTGTCCAACTTCAATAGAGTTTTTCTCTTTACCGTGCTCCGTCATTGACTTGACATTCGGATGTCTTGATGTAAATTCAAATAAACTAAGTATTTATCAGCCGTATCGGTTCTTCATGTGAATTCTTTCTAAGTATTATTATTGGAATGTCTGGAAGTTGTCTGTGTCGATTGGTTTGGGCCTAGAGGCTTAATACTTGGCATGTCTTTTCAGCGTTTCGGTTGAGGGTCTCAGAGTCAATCATTCTAATGGCTCAATTTGTAAGTAACGTTTGTTCTAGTACTTCTGTGATATATATAGTTGTACTCGGTTTCTTTCTTAAAACGACAGTACACCCTCCTTTCGGTCTTAATCTATTTTGAACTGGAGACTCTCTGTTCGTTCCAAGTGTTCGTTCTGTTCTGAGATTAGGATTGAACGTTCTGTATCTGTGTCCTTAATGTACAAAAAATGATGAAATTGATGATAATGAAAGTATGAAGAGATGATTGATAATGAAGATGAATAATGAAGGGATGTGGAGCTAATGAAAGAGAAATTGAGATGAATTGATAAAGAATGAGAGATGAAATGAAATAATGAGTGATTGAAATGAAAGATGACCGAGAATATGATAGGATGAAATGTTTGGATTCTGGACGAGGTTCCGGGGAGGATGACTCATGAATGTATATTGGAATTTGGTTAAAGTATGAATGGCGGCAGTGATGCGAAGCTGAAGACTTATCCCTGATGTTCGTGGATTTCTCGTCTCACGTAGAGGAGAGGTAGGAGTCATGTGTGGGAAAACGACAGGAGGGTCCCAGTCCTTATGTTAATTTGGACAGATAGGACTAACCTCGGTGACAGCTGTTGAGGGTATCCCAGTTACTACATCACCTCGGGTGCACGAACTCTGTAGCTACACAGATTTCATACAGTCCGGACGGTCAGTCTAGTATTAGGCTTTGTATGAAACGTATGATGAAATTGATCTTGTGTGTTTGATTGTGTGAAATGTATGTTTATACCTGAATTAAATTACATAAGCTTACCCTATTTCCTGTCTTGTCATGTATTCCCGTTCGTTCGTCTTTATCATTGCGATGATCACCCTGTGGGTGAGAGCAAAAGGAGAAGAGTTGCTAGAAGAAGCATTGGAAGAGGCGCTGGAGGAAGATAACTTAGTAGAGTTAGAAGTTAAGACTGAGCCGTAGAACCGTTCGGTCAATAGTAGTATGATAATAAGGTGAACATTCGATCACCTTTTTCCTTTGCTTTCGTTTTGACCGTTCGATATAGGCTTTTGTAAACCGTTTGGTCAGAATATATAGGACGTTCGGTTTTTAATTTTCTAGTCTTTTTGTAAGGTCGTTCGGCCTTAACCGTACGTCCTATCTTTGTAAGAACTTAGCTGTAAATAGTATTATATGTAATTCATTTATATTTTACACTGTATTTTTGGGATGTTACAAATAATGTCAAAGATAGATTATAAAGTAATTATTATAAGAAATATATAAATATATGTAGTATGTAGATAAGTGAATGTAACAAAATATATGTGGAAGAATTCTTATATTTGGCTATCCGGATGAGGATTGGTTGGTTGGGACTTCATGTCTTAATTTCTTATCTGAACTTCAAATTATACACGTGAAAAATATGAGCCATTTCTTTGGATTAAACGAGGTAAAAGTTGAAGTAAAATCATATTTTATTTTTTAAAAAGTAAGGCTTTATCTTCATCATTGGGGAATATTATGAATGAGCTAGGTCTTCAAAGACTTCAAATATGACATTCACAAACCTTGGTAAACTATAACCGGCTAAAATATGGAAACATATAATGTATGGCCCCTACCATCCACGATCTCCAACTCCACCCCAGACCTAATGTCAACATCTCACCCTTCTATGATGTGTATCTCATGTACCCCCTTCATATTCACTACCCCTACCCTCACCCCATTCAATTTAAACATGAACTACTAAGTTTTACTTCATTAGTAGGACACCCAATTACTACCAATATATTCTAAAGGTTTAATGTCTCGGTAGGTCCCTATTTTCGTTCAGAATCTCAAATAGGTCCCCAGACTATTCGGCGTCTCAATTGGATCCTTATTTTGTAAAATTGAATTCAAACAAAGGCTTGCCGTTAATTGATCAAACGCCGTTAAGGAGAGTATTTACGTGCATGCTGACTGTGTAGTTTTAATTGTACGTGGCATTAAAAACGTGTGTCAATATATTTTTTAATTTTGAATTAAAAAATGTAAATGTACACAGTGGAAATATAATTTAAGGAAGTGACAAGTGGAAAAATCAAAAGTGCCATAAAGCCTATTCTCAGTTGCAATTCCCAAAATCGAAATCAAATGGGGAAGGTGAGTTTCAGGGTTTGGAACGTTTGTCTTTTGCTTGAATCAGAATTTTCAAACGTTGGAAGGAACCGCTTTCTTCTTTTTATCCTTTGCTTAACCGCAACGAGAGAGATTTCTTCCTTTCTCTTACGGTCCGGGAAACTATGGCTGGGTATCGCAGGAACGAGAGATGACTCCGGCAGTGATGGCGGCGACGGTGTGGAGATGGCGCGACCAAGCGGCTTTTGTGGTGGTTTGCGACACGCGTTGGACATTCTTCTTCTTTTTCCCTTTCCCTCTTTTCTTGCGCTGAATTCAGCGTCGTAAGGGAGGGAGTTTCTTCCGTTTTCTTTTTCTGGTTTAGTTCTGGTTGCAGGGAGGAGGATGCGAAACCGGCGGATCACACGCAACGTTCATCACTCGCGAGACGATGCCTCTACGGTTACGAGGGTTTTGCGTTTCGTGGCAAGGTTTTCATTTCGGGGTTTTGAGTTCTCTGTTCTCGGTGTGGCCCGCGAATTGGGGGGGTGGTGGTTTTGATTCCCTTTTGCAGATTGTAAAATGATTTGGAATTCAACTGTTGCAATTTTGGGGTTAGGTTATGAAATTGGATTTGGAAATTTCTTTGAAGGGCTTGAAAATGGGAATTATTGGGGTTTCTTTTTCTCTCCACGGACCCTAATTTGGAGTCCAATTTTTTTCCCCAATCTGATTTTGATTTCTCAGTTGCAGGGCTGCTGCACATAATTTTTTTTCCCAGTTTGTCCTTAAATTACATGATTTAACATCTTTGCAATCCATTTTTTAATAAGAAAATCAATTCATACTCGTTTTAATGTCACGTGTGATTAATCAGTACAATCATCATGCCACCAAACCCAAACTTAAACGGTCGTTTGTTCAATTTGACGGCAGACCCCTAATTGTTACAATTTTACACAAAAAAGAATCCAATTGAGAAGTCGAAAAGAAAAGGGACCTATTTGAGATTCACGCCGAAAATAGGGACCTACCGAGACATTAAACCTATTCTAAATAAAGGAAGAAAACATTTTTTCTAAAAAAACTATTTCTTATATTTGTATCTATGTCAAATTAAATTAATTCTCAGTAAAGCTTGTGTTAAACATCGTTGTCACTGAAGAATTTATTAAAAAATATGAAAGATTATACTAAATTCATGACAAAAATACATTCTATATATAGATAAAATATACTTATTATAAAAAGTTAAATAAATACATGGATGGTTATTAAAAGTTAAATAAATACTTATTAAAAGTTATTTTGAGATTATTTGTCAATGATAAATATCTTAATGACAAAAATACTTAATGATAAAAAATACTAAATACTTATTTTTTAGAAGCTTTTATTAACTTTTTTTGTCTACCTCTACTAAGTTTCAATGTAGTTTAAATTGACTTATAATTATTTTTAGTATTATAATATTCTCTCACAATCAAAATAAACTTATTTAAAAGCTAATTCCAATTCATCTTCAAAATAGTTTTTTTTAAACATTAAAGAACTAGGAACAGTCTTAGAAGACAAACCAACCAAGAAATCATATTCCATAACACACCACTAATAGAAACATCAAGATTCTTAATAAAAAAAATTATTCACAATACAAATATTATCATAATACAAATATTATCATGATTAACTATCTTTGGCTTAAGCTGTAATTGAGAAGTAGATGGTATCACGGTAAACAATACCACAATAAGCTAAACCATAAGTTTCTTCACATATTGCTTTAGTGCATACTCTACAATATGTACCATGAATCACTAATTAGCCCTTAGTTTATGGACACCAACTAACCATTATGTTACTCTAAATTTTTAATTAACATAGCCATATTAATTATTTGTTGAAATTTCCTACTTTTATTATAACATATTCACACATTTAATTTTTTATGCAATCATCTAATATAAAATATAAAATTATACCATTAAATATATTAATTTTGTAATAATTAATTTAAAGATTATATGTAAAGTAATTTTCAATTAACTGGCAATACTTTCCACTCACAATATAACAAGCTGAACTAAATATAAAGAAGAAGAAGATCCAAATAGATTATAAAATTTAAAATATATTTTAACACGAAATCTATTGTGAGCGTAACATGAATTCAATTTCATTCAATTAATGCGTCTAATAACAATCTTGTAAGAAATGAATTCTCTATAAATTTATTAAAAGAGTTCATGCGTTTTTCTCATTCCATGGCCACTAGGTTTTAGGTTCAAAGTCATTCACTTTACTTAAAATATCATAACTATAGGACGATGACCTCAACTACAATTCATCAATAAAGTATCATTCAAATAAAATACATGAATATTTTTATCAAATATAAGAATTGGAATTAACATTTAAGATCAGGTGGACAAACAATTAAGGTTTAATACCTCTTTTGGTCCCTCGAAAGGGGTCAATGTTTAATTCGGTCCTACCTTTTTTTAGAAGTTCAATGTGGTCCCAACTTTTGTAAAAAGTGTGCAATCCAGTCCTTTTTAGAAACGGCGTTGAGTTTTTAACGGAGCAGCTGACAGGGTGGACTGAAGTTAGCTACGTGGCTGGTGTGTGGGTAAACGTGGCTGTGAGAGGGTGATACTGGTGTGCTTGTGGAGGGTTAAATGTTGATAATATACTAAGGTTAAGAAATCAGAAGTTAGGGTTTGAGGGAGTTGCAGAAGAAATTGGTGTTTGAGATACGAATGGCTTCTTCTGAAGGGTGTCGTCGTGTTCGAGAAGTTGGGGCAAAGGATCTTCTCGGTGGTCCCATGGTTGTGGTGTGAGAGGAGGTGGATAATCCCTACTTGTTATTGTGGTGAGGTGTTTGCAGCGTCTAATAATTACTTCTACCTGTCTTGTTCAACTTCGAAAGTCAATGGTTGTGCATCGAGCTTCTTGAAGAAAAACGCCAGCGAATAAACACAGACGAAAAGTCTGGTTTTCTAGCCGCGTCGTCTTGCCGTNGGATTCTCCGAAGCCCTGAATTCCCAACCTCGTTTTCCCGGATTCCCATCTTCCCGACCCGAACTGCGACGTTGTGAGCTAAGTTAGCCCCGGCGCTGTCGCCGGCAAGGAAACATTTTGACACATCAGCGTTTTCCGGCAGTACCATGCGATTCTCGTCGAGGAAGTGGAGGAAGAGCTCACCGTCGTCGTACTGTGACGGGTACCGGTGCTCCGGTGTGAGGCGGTAGTTGACAGAAACAACGACGGCGGGGACGTGGCGGCATATTCGGCGACAGACGGCGTCGTAGCCGAGGGAGTCCGGCGAGAGGAACGCGAAGCCACCCCCATGGAAGTAGACGACGACGGGGAGGGTGCCGGCGGCGGGGGAGACTGCGGGGGCGAATACTCGGAACCAGAGTTTGTTTTCGGCGTCAATGGTGACATCTTTAGAGGTAACACCATTAACGGGTGAGGAGCTGGCGTGTGCCTTGAGATCGAGAAGGTTCGTTAGACGGCGATTAATGGTGCCGTTAGAGCGACGCGCAGCGTCGGTAATCGTAGAAATAAAGGTTATTGAAATGCGCGCCTTCCATGGTATAACCGGTTTGGGTTTTGCCGTTTCAGAGCCTTTGGATAGCGCCATTGTCGTTTCTGCGTTTCCAAGAATGAGAAAAGCTTCAAATGGGGAAATTGCAGAAGAACGACAACATTCGCCAACTCGACACTTATTTCATTTTTCTGTTGTAAAAGGTAAGTGGTCGTTATTTATCACATCACTTTATGAGAATAAAAGCTTCCATTTCATAGGTTGTTTGATCAAAGTGGCTTATTACAAATATGAAAAATGGTATTTTGGTGTTTTCAGTTAAAACAGGATGTCCAAATAGTCCTTCCCTAAATTAGACTTCATGCCTTGGAGTTCCACCCTTGATGATAGATACACTTTCGGCCGATACATCATTATATTTCTAAATATTTTGTCATATGCTTTAAATATTTAATATGATCATTATTTTGTAGGTCTTGTATGGAATGGAATCACATTATTTTTATTTCGATTAAGATGTTGAGATCTCTTACTCGGGTTTATAGGCGACCGAATGATACAGGTGTAAGAGAACCTCTAAGTTATTTTTGGCTCATGGCCAACCAAGTGGTAAAGGTGCACCCACCGAACGAAACACGGTCAGGAAAAAGTCTCTCAGTCGTTCGGTCGCGACAACCATTGAGAAGAGTTAAGACGACTCATAGCCGACCGAAAAGTACAGGTGCAAGAGAACCTCTAAGTCACTTTAGGCTCATGGCCGACCGAGTGGTAAAGGTGCACCGACCGAACAGACAACTTGCAGGAAAAAGCCTCTCAGTCGTTCGGTCCCGACAACTATGGAGCAGAGCTAAGGCACAATAAATGTGATAACGGCTACCGTTAAACAATTAAGGTTTGAATTAATGACCATTAAGAGGTAAATTAATTGGTCAGATTCCTTTAAACTCTATAGATAAGGGTTTAGGTTCGAGGTAAACTCACGTTTTTAAACTGACGACAAAACTATAAGACCTATAGAGAAATTTTCTGACTTGAGCGTCGGAGTGAAGATTGAGGGGTTTTCTGATGGTTCTCTGTTATCCAAGTTCTGATGTTCTCTCTCTCCTTCTTGTCTAAGTTGTGATAGAGAGTATCTATCAAAGGCACTCTTATGCTCCAGTTAGTGACTTTATGTAATAATGTTTAATAAAAATGTCTGTCAAACATATATTTAAAATGAGTTTACCCTTAGGTCTGACCCATTACTAATAAACAACTTTCATTATTCCATTAATTGTCAATCAATAATTGTTATTATTATTGATTATTCTTTAACTACTTCAATGGTTGTCTTTACCGATCAATTATTGAGTAGTTAATTATTTGTCCACCTGATCCATTGGCGTAAGGGGTATTCATACTGTATAATTTGTTTAAATGTTGATTCCAATTCTTATATTTGATAAAAATATTCATGTATTTTATTTGAATGATACTTTATTGATGAATTGTAGTTGAGGTCATCGTCCTATATAGTTATGATATTTTAAGTAAATTGAATGACTTTGAACCTAAAACCTAGTGGCCATGGAATGAGAAAAACGCATGAACTCTTTTAATAAATTTATAGAGAATTCATTTCTTACAAGAT
>NW_025909914.1:0-21930 GCF_018835915.1 Vigna umbellata
CATACATGTTTATTTTCTGTCTTGCATATTAAACTCCAAATATTTCGTTTGTAAGTCTTAGTTAATCAAGAAACCACATAACTAAACTAGGCCGTGAGTCCTTTGGGAAGAACGATACTTGGTCTAACCAAGTTTATTACTTGAACGATTCGATCATACTTGCCGATTGAAAACAAGTTTGGGACATCATAATTTGGTGTTCATAAATTTGTCCATCAGTTGGATTTGCGGGGAGGAGGAGCAGATATGATATTTGACAAAAACACGAAAATTCAGTTAAGTTAACACCGACCTATGGAAAAGGACAAACTGAACATAAAATACCATAACGAACGCCTTTCGTTCACAATCCTCATGACGAAGGCATTCAACTAAGTTGCGAGAAGAGAGGTGGCGGGGGAGAGCGTTGATGGTTCGAACGACTTCCAAATCGACCAGGTTCATCACACCGACCAAGTAGGCTTTTATTTTTTTGGGGTTCCTTGTCCAATAAAAAGGGAACAAAGGATTTCCCGCCGCATCATGAAACTCATGACGGTCGGCCTCGTCAATGATGACTTTAAAAAATTGATTCTTAAAATTCTTGTACGAATCAGAATAAGGACGGAAGAGGGTCCGATCTTTGATGGACGTCAAAGAAACCCAACCATCCTTCGGGAGCGGGCGAACGTTGAAGTAGTGAAAGAAGACTAGGATTGTTGGGGTTATTCCAATAGCCGAAGACATCGCCAAAAACGCTTGGACGACTGCCCAAACATTCGGATGTAGCTGAGTAGGGGAAACGTTCAACTCCTTGAGAACGACCATTTGAAACTCAGTAAAAGGCACCCGAATACAGAGTTGATCGAAAAAATTGGCATACAAAAAGAAGAAATCATCCAGATTCGTCCCCTTCCCGTGATAAACCCGCTCGTTCCTTAGGCTGACTCTAGCCCGTATCAATCGGGAATCCTCCACGTCCCTGACAATGTAGAGCCGGTCGATTCTCCACGTTAATGCCTTTTTAGTACCATACTCTGATGTGAACAAACTATTGGATCGTGTGGAGCCCAGTCGTATCCCGGAATAACGGTCCCGTCACCGTCCGGTTCCAATGGCGCATCATCAACGGGAATACCACCCTTCAGAAGATGAATGGGTATCCCGAAGATAATCCTTTTATCCGCATCCATGGGGGAGTTAGGCTCCAGCGACTAATCCTCATTATTTACAGGAGAGCGTAACCTTGGTAACCGGTCGGACTCTTCCAAAAAGGAAGACGACATTGAGCTCGGAGAAGAACCACGCCCGCCTTCACCGCCCGTTGACCCCCCGCCACTTCTGCTCGACGACTCCAAAGAAGACTCAACATGGACGACTGCCATTTATTACCTGAGGGAAAAAAGAATGCTTTGAAGATAGAAGAAGAAGATGAAAGAGTGAAAATGACACCATTTTCACCTTCCCATTTATAGGAAAAATTTTGTAACCGTCGATGCATCCTCACCGTAAAAAATCATCACGATTAACGGTCCAAATGCGGGGACACTTCAACTTCCGCCTCTATGCGCACGACACGTGTATTCCCGCCCAAACCTATTTTCAAAAATCGGTAAGCAGAAACCCAACAGAGTCGGGCTAGTAGCCAAATTGCACGCCCTCCAGCCTAATCAATGTCGAGGACGGACGGTCGACAACAGAAGCCCCCACACCCATAACCAAGATATCAGTCGGCCTTAAACCCAACATTCACTACGTGCACTAGGGCTTGGGGGGCTTGTGTACCATACGAACCGGATGGTCCTAAGAAGGCAACGCCGAATCAACCTTACCAGACAAAAGTACTAAGACCGACCGGTAGGTTCTCTGTGTCATTAAGACCATGATTAAGGTAAATAGCGATTAGAGCCATTGGGCTGAAATTGGGTCGTGATTAACTTTTCACTAATCCCAAGGCCATGGTGAAAACTATAAATACAAGTCAAAGGTAAGTGGTAGATAGGTTGCATTTGCTACACATTTATTATTGTTCTATTGAATTGTCGAATGGTTCGTATACTGACTTTGGCATCGAAGAATCTTTGACAGGTTCCCTCCCGGACAGAAAAGCAAGACAACAGAGCTTGGAGCGTGATCGAACGACAAGAAGGAAAATTGTGAAGGAGTTTGTTTTAGACTGGCTCGTAGTATGTAAAAAATGTGTTGCATCGGACTGACCTGCAAACAGAAATAGGCCAATAATGATAATGTCGCATATAAGGCGAGCTAATGATCTAGTTCGAATGTTTCCGTCACTTTTTTCTTTTAATTTTTTTTAATTTGTTCTCAAAATTTTTAATTTTTAAAATTTTTTTATGTATACAAATAAATAAATACTAAAAGGACATTTTATCATATAAAATATTTTTCAAACTTTTAATTATTAATTAATACTTTTAATTAGATAAATTAAAATAATTGTTACACTTACACGTTAAATTACTCTATTATAACTAATAATTAGAACTTAATTTGTAAGTGTTAATAAATTACAATATTATTATATAATATAAAAAAATTAACCTTTTAATTATTTTTTATTTTAATTTTATAATTTATATGGTAACCTTACGAGAATGAGTTGAAATTTTGTGATCAACCCCCTGAAAACATGAAAAGATAGCACAAAAAATTTCAAAACAAAATTCAAAGTATAGTTATGTCAACCAATACAAAATAGTATAGAAAACACGAAAAATAAAACTTCAAAAATAATAAAGAAATAGCAAACGACCTCTTTTAAGAAATAAGACCTGTAGCTTTCAAAACCAAAAATATCAATTAATTAGAAAAAACTTGACACTACTGACGCAATATTCACGCTACTGGACTCTTGCCGCTCAACGCCAACTTTGTAGTATAACACAACACAAAATACACACAACAACAGAACATAGCACACATAGAGCACACACGGAACACACACTAACACAGACCCAAGTCCTAAGACCGAATCGTTGGTCCCTGGCAGCGGCGCCAAATTTGATCGAGGTCGTACCCGAATCAAATAGATGAGCAATTAGAAATGTAGTATATACTAAGAAGTGACTCCTAGGTTGTCTCTCAAGGACCAACCATTGGTTCAGGAAATAGGTCAAACAAGTAGTGGGGAGGGGGGAGGGTTGTGGACAGTTTATGAATTGAAATTGACACAACAATTAACACAGATTAAACACAAATTAAAGACAGGTTGGTCACTAGTTTAATTACAATTGTTCCAATCCTTGATTACGAATACGAAGGAGATAACAAGTGTCAAAGATTTCCTTTCTAAAATTGAAAAGCATTTTGTAAAAGACGATAACGCATATTTATTACAGGCTTCTATATTTATTTGGGCAATTCCATATAAGTTTATCTAAAATTATAACTTTTATCAAATTTTAATTTTAAGGCTAATGATAACTTTTTGGAAAGTATACCAAATCGTTACAAGTAATACAGTGAGTAAGTAAAGTATCGTTCTCCAAAGGGAATTTGAGTCACGTTATTCTTTCAAGATTATTTATCAAAATCAATTACTGATGATAACATTTTGATTTCAATTTGAGAAAATGGCATAGAATTAACAATGTAAAAATTTAAGATTGTAAAATTGGAATAAAGATCACTAGAATTGGTCTTTGACTAACATTACAGTAACATCCTGAACAAAATACGTTCTGTATTCAAGCATTCACATAAGCGTATCTTGATTTAATTCCTTAAAACAAGTTCTAAAATTATCTATTAAATTATTAATTTCTTAATTAATTTAACAAATAACTTTGCATTACGTTCAGATGTTGTGAATGACCAAAAACACAGAAGCTATTCCTAGCGTAGTTACTTTTAGTTGCTTTTCTTACGTTTTTGTCCTAAAAATACTTCCCAATACAAAAGAACGTTTAAAGATAATTATACTTTCGTATAAATATAAGCAAGTCAAGAAAAGCACTTAACAGTCACATATTTTGCACAGGAAAATTACATTAATGTATTGTCATCCAACCAATTCCAATGAACAGAAAAACTAGCCTCTCCTAGATATCTAGAATGTACTCTTTACAGCAATTCCTTGCAGAAAGTGAAGTCTTGATGCCTTAAAGTGTCTCCTGAGCGTCTCTTGAAGTTCTCCAGTATTTTTCTTGCTTTGTGTTTTTGTCAGAAGATAGTTTTTGTCTTTCTGTCACGTCTTTTTAAGCCACTTAACTTCATTAATGCACTCAGCACACATGTCTGTATGCGTTGTGCGAATTTTCTTAACTCTTGCACTTCAACTCATGTTATTCGCACAGTGCACAGACTGATGTTATTCGCATAGTGCACAGGTACTGGTGCGCTATGCGAATTTCCTCCTTCTAACAGTGCGAATTTTGGCTTTCGCTTTACGAGAATTAACTCACAAAAATCAAAATAATGCAACCTTTCCTGTACAATGTTTAATATAACATTCTACTACCTATTACAACTTTTCAATGAGGAACAACATGAATAATTGCAAGATTGAGCTCATTTATAAGTGTAAAAACAACTCTTTTTCACACTTATCAACTCTCCCAAACATGAACTATTTCATGTCCTGATGAAATAACAAAAGAAAATAAACATCACAACAGAGATTTGACATTTTGATAAAATGAATTTGCACATTGATAACGGTTGAATTTACCGTTATTTTATACTTAATTTTGATACTAAAAACATCATTTTTGACTTAGAAACTAGCTTGGAATCATTGTTTTGATGAATAAAGAGAGTTGAAGGTGAATTTGATGGCTTTGTGCTAGATTTCAGTGCTTTCAACACGAATTGAGATGATTTGGAAGAAGATTTGAAAGTAGAATGGAGTTGGAACTCAGGAAAAAATGGAAAAGCATCAAAGAAGGGAAATCGCAACAATGCTAAGCGCCACTTTGGGGGCCCTCAACGCCAAAGTAAGTTATCTCACGCTTGACTGCCCTTTTCTGGAGCCCTCAATGTAGGATGTTCCTGGCTCGCACCCGGGCGCCCTTTTTATGGGTGCTGAACGCAACTATGACGAGACGCACCACGCTTGCTTGCCTTCTGAGTTGACCCTGAGCACAACTTCTGACCCGCTCACCACTGATCGCCATAAGTGGGGCGCTGAGCGCCAGTCTCATGGGCTTGGACCCGTTTTCTGTTATTTTTATGTTCTATTTAAGGATTTGCATGTTCTAGGGTTTGTATCTTTGGATGGAATAGGCTCATAAACACACTTTTTACTCCCTTGAAGGCTCATAAACACACTTTAGACTTGTTAGGTGATGGCAAATTTATGAATACCGAAAACCCGCGCCACAAACTTGTTTAACAATCGGCAAGTGTGACCAAATCGTATCAAGTAATAAACTTGGTAAGACCAAGTATCGTTCTCCGAAAGGACTCACGGCCTAGTTTAGCTATATGATTTGTTGATTATTTAAGACTTAAGAACAAATTGATTGTAGGTTTTAATGTAAGAGACAGTAATTAAATATGTATGCATGAATTTCATCAATGGAGAAAAACAGAATACAAACACTTCAATGAATTAAATGGATGAGTATGTTGTTGGGGTTATCAATTTCATCTTACCCACTCTTATATACTTTTAGGAATTCATCATTCTTATCATCAATGCTAATGCCACTCTCTAAATCACCTTGCAAGAAGGCCTATCCTTAATTACGAGTTCATACAATTCCTAGCATTCCTAGTAATTAGTTCTAAAGTGCAGGAGTTTAAAGGCAACCAATATGCTATTGGGAGAAATTCCCCAGATCTAGAATTCCCCGTACGTTCCCATATCGACAAAATCAATAATCATGGCAATGAATGAGTTAAACAAAGCAAGCAATAAGAAAAGAGGAAAAACCCTAGCTAAAGATGAAAGAAAGCATATATCTTAATATAAGACATTAAATCAAATTCCATATATGAGAGTTTCACAAGACTACATTGATTCCCCAACAACAATACAAGGTTTAGTTCACCATATTCATGGTGAAACTAGATGAACAATAATGAAAGAATGAAAGATAGAACCCTAGAAAGATGAGGAGGTAGCCTGAGCATCCAAGATCTTCCTTCAAGGGGTGGAAAAGAGAGTGTTTGCTTCATCTCTGTCAAAGATACAAACCCTAGGACGTCCTAAAGCTTATATACTATTCTAAAATATACAGAAAATTAGGCCCAAGCCCAAAATAGTGTCGCTCAGCGGTAAACTACCGCTCAGCGGTAAGTGCGTGAGTTGTTTTCCTCCCCTCAGCGGCCTTTTCACCCCTCAGCGGAGCCAACGTGACTGCCTGAGTGCCGCTCAGTGGTAAACTGCCGCTGAGCAACAGCTGCGGCTTCTCCTTTTGCACTTTTTGATGTCTTTTCTGATTCCATCTCTATCCTTCTTCACTTCTTTCACAAAATTCACCTTAAAACCTACATAAAACACTGAAATCAAGCATAAACCTGTCCAGCTCTCTTATTTATAAAAATATACCCAAAAGCATGATTTCAAGCTAGTTTCTAAGTGTTAAAGGTTGCTTTTAGTATCAATTTTAAGCATGAAAATAACAGTTTTTCAACTGTTATCATTAGGATGTTGACATTACTTAAAATGAGTCTACATTAGGTGAATTGACAATTTCTCACCTTATCAATACACGTTTTATAATCTAAATACTCAAACTTTGAGTTTTAGGTTATTATTTGCTTTTCACCACTTCAACAACTTTGTTTGGTGAATTGAAACATGTTAAAACTCAAATTTAACTCAAAACCAAACTGCTACTCAAAATCACCTTTATACTTCCCAAAATAGACTAAAAATTGGTGGTTTTGGAAGTAATTTTGTGCCTAAGACATTCTGACACTTTGCTAATCATTTTAACAATTTTAAATCATCAAAATACACTTATTTAAACTCTAATTAGGCATAAAACAGAACTACAACTCAGATTCACTTTGCAAGTTCCAAAAATGGCTCAAATATGATAGTTTGACATACTAAATTGCATATAGGTCATTCTAACTTCATAACAATGGTTCTAACAGCTTTAATACATCAATTTGGACTTGTTTAAACTTCCAAACATCAAAGTAGAACGAAAAATCACATGTAAAACCATTGTCCAGAATCAATTTAGGCTTTTATTCATATTTTTAAGTCCATTGTCAGCCTTGGACTTGTAAAACTAGATTATACCATGTCCTAGAGTTGTGAGGTAAAGTAGGTTGTGTGTTATGGGACATTGTTCAGTTCAAGTGGGGGGGTATTATTGAAAAAGAGGCATATGTGACAGAGTTTATGGTTAAAATAGTTAGTGAATCATTGAAATATGAGAGAAAAAGCTGGAACAAAATGAGAAAATTCTGGTGAAGAAGAAAAATAAGATCAGTATAGTGTTTCAAAAGCATCCCTGGTCAAACAGACACAACAACTGTAAACAAGCAACCAAAAAGGGTTGGCCTTAAAATGGTCAGGAAAGATGAGGAGAGCATTCAAGATCTGTCTTGATCTTTTAAAAGTGTTAAAATTAAGTACCTTAGTAAAAGAGAAGGAAGTATCCAAATCATATGAAGCAGTAGTCAAATCCTCTTCCAATCTAGTTATTAAAAGGAAAGATGCACATTCTGTTTCCATATCAGAAAGACCATATGATGAGGAAAACAATAATTCCACAAGGAAATCAATGCAATGTGAAAGGGAGACAAGTAGAGTTATTGTTAATGGTGGTGCTTCAACTTCCAATTTTGATCGTGACAATGTTAAAGAGAAATTCCAGGTAGAAAAAGTGGGTGGATTGTGTGAGACTAAACTCAAATCTTCCCTTAAATCTACTATGAAAAGAAACTAGCTGCACCAGTACTTGGGAAGTTGCAAAAGAGTTTATACGAGAGAGGTTTTTAAATAAACTATGATTAAATGAAGAACTAAATCTATGATATTAATTTCTCTTAGTAAGACACTTGGACTCGATTTTCTCTCTGTACTAGATTTGTTATCCTACTGCCCTGAAAAGTTGATCTAATTATCTCCACAAATCAGAAAATGCAATACTTCACTAGTAATATTTTTATTTTTCCTAGATAAAAATAAAAATAACGTTAGATACATAATTTTACATGATAATAATTTTCATCATAAACTATAAACAGCTTGCAAGCAAAATATTTTTTTATTCTTATAGGAACAAAATATTCCAATTGTCTGATACCCGTGGAGGACGAAATCCATTTCCATCTCTCTTGGAATTGACATTAGTTTCCAGAGATGCATTTCTTGCTTGGGACCACACATCTTCACTTGAACTAGAACCAAAGCGCCTTTGATAGGATGGAATTCTAATGATGGAATCCTGCTTGACGTAGTCCTCCTTTTGTATTTTGACCTTTCATAGCTTAGCTGTTAAGGAGCATGGGCTACTATAAATACCCAACTCCTCTATTGTAATGGGACTTTTGAGATTAATGAGAATTGAATTTAACTGTTTACTTCTCCATAATCAATAATCTGTTTGGGATTCTTTTAAACAGTTGCAACAGGTTGGAAGTAATTGGGTCTTGAATATGATGAATATTGAGTACATTGGCCTATGAGTGCATATCAGAATTTCAATGTGATGATTTGAGAGCTTAAACAACTGAGATTTATTTGTGCAGATTGCCATTCTATTTAAATTTGTTGTTTAGTCTGGATGGTTGTTTAATCAATTTGGTTCAGCTTTGACTTACACTTATTTGCATCTGGTTTAATATCCATTTCCATTTGTACCTTGCTGAAATTTGATGTGAAATTTTAGTGTGTAAAGTTGATCTGTTTGGGAGTTTAGTTGGAATTACACAGCTAAAAGTAGTCTTGTAAATAGGGAAGTTGCTTAGCTTACCTAATTCTAGTTTGCTTAGCTATTTCTGAATTTCATTTAACATTGCTTTGCATTGTGTACTCTGCTGAACTAGTTGTGAATTTTCTGTGTAGTTTGGGGAAAAGCCATACTGATTGTACTGTAGCAGATTGTAAATTTATTAGTTGAGACCATTAAATGAGCAGCAGTAGAATCTTAGTGGAAAGCTTGGAAAGCTTGTGCAGCCATGAGAAAGGGAAGTTCTTACTGCCCTATATCCTCTTTTGCAATACGTTTTAACTAAGTGAATACTCATAGTAGTTTTGTGCATGTGTGATTGTAGGATTAGCCATAAGCTAGAATGACCCAAGTTATCCAGCAACAACAAATTCAACCAACAAAATTGAGCACGTGAATTTTCCTGCAAAAGTGGACCAGGACTATAATAGCCCAACATTGCTTTGATTTTCATTTGATTTTCTTTTGTAATTGTTTTCTTCATTTTGATGTGTAATACGCTTTTGTGTTAGCCTACTGTTAGCTTTAGCTTTGTTTTTGTAAAAAGGCCTTTTAAAAAGTCCAAGTGCTTTGGAAGAGTCCTTGGTGCTCTTTCAAACTCTTGGCAACTTTCTTGATTGTTTAAATTTTTGAATTGTGTTCACGTTTAGGAGTGCTTAGGCTAAAAGGGATTAAACTCTAAGCCTTGTCACATTAGAGTCCACTGTAATTGTCTTTGATTGTGTTTGTTTATGAGTTGTGTACTTTGTTTCTAAAGGTGATTTTAGTTTAAAGGGCAAATAGCAAGTAACGTAAGACATTTCTGGCAAGGAAAGATTTGGTACTTAAGCAGTCTTTACGACTCACTTCTCTTACCTGGGACTTGTCTAAGTGGAAGCTTTTAATCCTTTAGATTAAGAAAACTTTTAAAGCAAAGATGTCTTGTTATAGGTCGTCTAGGTCATCTTGCATAGAAAATTGTGATGAAATGTTTAATCAAGGTAGGAATCTTCCATCCTTTGGTAAAGACATAGGTGCATTAACATACCTAGATTGGGAAAAAGAAATTGATAAAATAAATCCTTGGTTTTATAGAGAGAGTGAATCATATGTTCTTAGTATATATTTCTCTAAGTTAGAAGAGCATGCAAGTGAGTGGTGGGATGAAAGACAATATCATGTTAGGAAAGGTAGAAAGTCCTCCATACGTGATTCACATGATTTAAAAGCTTGCATGAGAAGAAAGTTTGTGCCTTCAAGCATTAAAAGAAACCTAGAATTAATTAGAGATTGCATTGATTATGGAAAATTATTTCTTGAGAGTTTAAATGAGCATGGGTTTCTTCGTAGAGAATTAGAATTTGGGGCAAGACTTAAAGAGATCAAGGATAAAAAAAAGAGAAAGAGAGATTGAGAGAAAAGAACAAGAAGAAAGGAAGAGAGAGAGGAAAACAAGAATAGAGAAGAGAGAAGAAGAGAGGAATTAAGAAGAGAAGAAGAGAGAAGAAGAAGAGAAAAAGAGAGAAGAAGAAAAGGAAGAAAGAGAAGAAGATAAAAGAAAAGAAGAAGAGAGAAAAGAAAAAGAGAGAAAAGAAGAAGAAAAGAGAGAAAGGCAAGAAAGAGAGAAGAAAGGAAAGGAGAAATTGTTACTGATGACAAATCCTATTCTTTCAAAGACCATGGAACCTAAAAGGGAAGGTTTCCAAATCTTTACTTCTTTTCCAATAATTGATTATTTTTCAATTTTTAACTTCTCTTTCAAGCAAATTGTCATCTCATATTCTATGCATATTTTTTTAAATGGCAAATCAAATCTTGAGTTATTGTTATCTTTAAGAAAACAAATAACTCAAGACAAAAATGAATTTGGACTTCTAAAAATTAAAAAGACTACAAAACAAAATATTAGAAGTCTTTATTTCCTTGTTTTTATAGAAAATTTCTTTCTTGGATCAATATTAATTGAAGATATATTTGATGTGTATTGCAGATTTGTGTTTGATCCAGGAGGAAGAAAAGTAGACCTACAAGTATAAGGCCACAAGATGGCCATATTCCCAATATTGTGTGGGGTTTTTTTTTTTCATAAGGCGATTGTCAGATTTGAGGACAAATCTTTTTTTAAGAGGGAGGTATGATGGAATCCTGCTTTACGTAGTCCTCCTTTTGTATTTTTACCTTTCATAGCTTAGCTTTTAAGGAGCATGGGCTACTATAAATACCCAACTCCCCTATTGTAATGGGACTTTTGAGATTAATGAGAATTGAATTTTCTGAAATCAGAAATTATTCTCTCTTGAAAGTCAGGCTAGAGTCCAAGAGACCTCCTCTAGCCACCTTCCAAGCATACTCTCTGACTTCCATTTTCCATTCCATGGTGCTTCTCTCTCATCACACAACATCACCATTGCTCCAATCCGCTTCAGTGGCGTCACCGCTCCTTAGCCACGCGTCCTCCTTTCTCTCGCGCAAAGCGTCGCCACACCTTCCTTTCATTGCCACCTCCTTCATTTTCATTTAATCTCTCGCGCATCAGAGAGAGGATTCTTCATTTGCGCATCACATTTCTATTCACAGAACCACACTCCTTCGCGTCCCCTGCCTATCACAGCCTCGCGAGATTCCATTTCTCGTTTCAACCCCAACTTGCACCTTAAGGTAATCTCGCTACAAACCCTAGCTTCAATCATCTCATCCCCAGATCTCTGCTTCCTCTCTATTTTTCGAGTTTCTAAGCCTAAAACACCTCTTCCTTAGGTTTCCTTCGATTTCACCGACTGAAACAATATTTTCCACATTTTCCACCAATCAAACCTTATTTCTTCCGTTTTTCCACCGTTCAATCATTTGTTTCCACCAATTAATCGGTTCCTTTTATGTTTTTCCCCTTTTCTAGGGTTCCATCGGTCAGTTTAGGTTTTTTGGTCTGATTAGAGCTCGAGTTTAATTTTCCTTCGAGTCAATCTTCGATCTCGTGTTCTCGTCATCATTTTCATCATTCCGTTGCGTCTTTCTTCATCGAGGAAGCTTCGAGGAGTCTGCATCGCGCCTTCAGTCTACATCTTGGAATTGACATTAGTTTCCAAATATGCATTTCTTGCTTGGGACCACACATCTTCACTTGAACTAGAACCAAAGCGCCTTTGATAGGATGGACTACTAATCTTAATATCTTTATAGGAATTGGGAGACTGAACATCAGATTTGAATAGTTCGCCACCACTAAAAACAGACAAGTTAGAAATTCTTGGACCAAATCCTTCATTTGCAAATCTGTCATCATATGCATGATCACTGAAGCAGCCACGACTGTCGATAATACTAGATATTTTCCTTTCATATCGAGCTTTATCTGAACCAGGCTTCCTGGTGAGTGCAGCTGCTTGTTTTCCATACTTTCGATCCTCATATTTTCCTTATACTCTTGATTTAACAATTTTCCCTATGCTTACAACAATACCAAAATAGCCCCCAAAACTTATTCCAAGCTCGAAACAAAATCAAGAGGAATCAAAAGTAACAGGCCAACCATACCAGAACAAGTTCTAGCAACACCCAATTCGATGAACACATTGCACACAAGTAGGGAAGAACAAGGCAATCAATTTATTCAGGTGGCATTCTAAAACAAAGAACTTACCTCGCACTCCAAAACACCTAATTCGATGGAATCCTTGTACACCGCGAGCTCTCAACACAATAGCTAACCTTGGGCTTTACCGCAACGAACTCTTGACGCTAATGACCACGAATCACCACCCTTGCCGCCGCACAAGCCTCATGCGCACAGCCACGAACCACCACCCCAACCGCAACAGCTACAACGTGAAGAACCCTAGCCACACAATGCCACCGGACATAAGGGATAGGGAGAGACAAAGGGAGAGAAACGTGAAACAGAAGTGAGAGAGAGATTGGGAAGCACAATGGGAGGAGAAGGAGCGAAACAAATCGTTGAGGGAGAAAATGTGAAGCATGAGCATAGGGTAGAGTGTTGTCTTGGACAAAAATTGAGAACGACCTTAGTTTAACGGGTCGAGCCTTTTACCGAAGGTCATAAACCCTTCGGTAATGCTCTTTTCGTCTTCGGTAATTATATTTCACCATACCCGTCTGTAATGCTTAATTTGGCCATCGAAAACATACTTTTACCGATGGCCTATAGACCTTCGGTAAAATTCTGCCAGTAATAAGCTAAATTCTAGTAGTGTACCTTTGACTTGTAATTATAGTTTTCGCCATGGGCTTGAGATTAGTGAAAAGTTAATCACGGTCCAATTTCAGCCCAATGGCTCTAATGACTATTTACCTTAATCATAGTCTTAATGACCAAGAGAACCTACCGGCCGGTCTTAGTACTTCCATTCGGTAAGATTGATTCAGCGTTGCCTTGTTTGGACCGTCGGGTCGGTATTGTATAATAAATATATTATTTTTTTCTTGACTTAGGTTTACTTTATCTTAATATTATATATTCTTTTTCCTTCTTATCAACACACACATGCATCAGGAACAGTTGTCTGGAATGATTGGAACAGTTGTCTGGAATGATTCAATAATAATAAGTGATGGAATAATGAAATAAACTATGTTTGGTATCATACTCCATAGTTTGCTATTTGTTTCAGTTTTCACCAATAAATATTTGTTACCGTTCTATTTTTTTCCCCATGTATTCATCTCCACAAAATCCACAACATATTAATTTGTATTCTTATTAATAAAAATTAAGCATACAAATTAAAAAGTTTGGCTGGCGGTGGTCTCTTTGTTCTGAGCGTTTCGCTTCGTTGGCTCCAGTTTAACATGACATTCTACGAGTGTATAATGAAGAAAATGATTGATAATCATGAAATCATGAAAATTATAAATTCAAATATGCAAATTCAGTATTCAAATATACTATTAGATTTGTTGACATATCTTTATCTTCAGATGTACTATATGCTTTTGGTTATAAATATAATGCATATAATTTAATAATAATGGCTGTGATGACTGATCCACTCATTTGTGTCTGCATGCACTATTTCGTTTACCTTCATGGATTTCTACAGCTTCTATATTAAGTTACAATATGAGTTTGACTTCAATCATTCACAGGTTTTAGTTACCACTACACGAAAACAACATCTAGATTGAAGTTTCAATAGTTTATTAAATCTTCATCGTGGTTACTCTTTCAAATTACTTACACCAACTTGAATGTTTAAGAATGGAAAAGACAAGATGAATTTATTATGCATCTGTGTTCTTTATGATTCTCACCTCTGCAAATTCTATCAACTCTATGCCCCCCTTAGCTCAAAAACTATTTACATAATTCTAACTTCATGCATCTACTACTGCTTGATCAAAACAACTAGGTAGAACTTGCTAGTTTCATGAAAGTTCAGAATCCAAGAAAAGCAATTGTACGCTCTTTCTTACAAAACTGAAAATAAAAGAAACTGAGAACTAATTATGAATTGGAGGGTTCTTTTTTGCAGGAGTGTAGTCCATTGTTGTCAAGTCACCAGTGTCTTGTTCCTGTTCCCCTCCTTGATTTACCTTAAACTGATTTTCATAGCTCTTTTCTGCAGAAACTGGAGCTAATTCATCCTTAGTCTCTCTTAAACTTCTGGCTGTAAGCAAAAATCAAAGAACACCTAAATTATACACTCAGATTATACACATATAATTGTATTGATAACTGATTTAAAGAGTAAAACATGTTTTTACACCAATAGATAGTAATTAATGTAGTTATAATTTTCCTTTTTTTTTTAAAGATAGTTCTGGCTATCTAGTGTTAATGATAGTAGAAATTTTACCGTTAAATGGGACAACATCTTCTTTAGGGATTAAAATTAAAAACGTTTTAAAAAAACAATTTAAAACAAAATAAAAATAAATTTAGAACCACAAAAATATATATTTAAATATAATTTGTAAAAACACAGGAAAGTAAGGTCACCTGTAGCATTAACGGAAAGGAAACAAAGCAAGAGAAGAGCAAGGAGAAGGAAGCGTTTGGTGGGTAACATAGCCATGGTAATATATGGTGTTCGTGAGAAACCTTGAATTTGCACGAAAATCTTCTTGTTGGCCTCTTTTTATAGGCAAAAATAGAAGTAGTTTCAAATAGGATGTGAGACATGTGGTGCACTGCACTCTTCCAGGACAAGAAAAACAATGGCTACAATTTTGGTTCAAATCATTGTCTCCTGCTCTGTCCTGCTTGAAAATGACACCCTTTTGCTTGGAAAAGAGGATCCAAGCTAAGACCATGAATGCCTTCGTTCACTTCTCATTATTTAGTTGGCATCTGACTCTATGAACACTTCGCACTTTGCCATTCGTTAATCAACAAAGATCAGCAACCTAAGATATGGTGCCTAAATAAAAGTAAAATAATTCTATAAAGTTAAGGACTATAGCTTGATAAGTAAACCAATTTTTTTTATCAACTACTTAAAGAAGAGAGACTTCATTCGTATGTACAAGTACAAGGAATTTATTAAATATGTACTTATAACAACGAAAAGATAATCAACTTCGGTTAGGTTTAGAGAAAAAGGGCTTAGTTCTTGTAACGAGTGGTTTGAGTCAAGTTATAACTTGTCTCTAAATTTTGCTTGTAAGAGGTATTTATTTGATTTTTCTTTAACCCATTAAAATCACTGACTTCTGATTTTGATTTATCTTATGATTATTTCTTTTTTAGACGAGATCTAATTCAATTCACCATGAGTTTTCACTTTCTATTAATGTATTGGAATTTCAAAAGTACCCACACTTAGACGTTGATGATTTTTCCAAACAGTTATATATACATGTACGATGTATAAATTAAATTATAGTTGCTTACAGTTCTTAAAAGTCAATAGTACATAAATTGAATTATAAACCATAATAGGTTAAAAATATTGATAAAAGAGGTTAATAGGTTACAATTTTAGTAAAACACTCAAAATAATGAAATTTACTGCAAAAATAAAATATAATTAGTTGGTTAAGCGTGAAGAAAACACGAATTGAGATGAAAGTATTCTGTTTTTTTTTTCTTTTCTAATTTTGATTGGAGTTATTTTGCAGATTATAACTTGTTTTGGTACTATTAGAATTCATTTTAAATTTAATTCAACCTTAAAATTTAATTAACATGAAATTTGTATTTATTTTTATATTATAATTTTATTGTATTTTGTGTAAATATATAATTTCTATCACAATTTCTCATGTTGATAAATTTAATATTTTAAGTGTAAAACTAAATAATTATAGATAATTTGATAATAATTAACCTAAAACAAAATGTATGATAAATTTTGTTAAGAAATCTTTGATGTGACGGTAAGAAGTTAATTTTAAGCCTATAATTTAATATAAAAATCAAGCAGTCCATGAAATGAGATATTTATATTTATATTTGATTTTGTCATACAATTAGTGATATGATATTGGAAATGTTTATTTATTAGGATAGATTGGAGCTGACCATTAGATTAGATTGGATCTTTCACATCTTGAGACGACTATTTACAGCATATTAATTACCTAACTAAATTTTAATTCTTGCCATAAGTTTTGTCTATATGTAATATGTACCGATGTTCCAAATGACAATGCCTGGAAAAAGGATAAACAAAAACATTGAATATGTCGATCAAAACTATTACCTTTTTTCTTTCATATCTTTCAAGAATATAAAATCGGTGAATTTTAATTTCCCTACATATATATATATATATATATATATATATATATATATATATATATAGATACTGTCAGCGTGACGCAATTTATGAAATTTCTTCATCTGGTATGTCTATAAAGCATACAACTGATACAAAATAAATAAATATAGACACGATACACGTGTATATCTATCTACCTATCTTATTTTAGTATTACTGTGTAAAATTAGGTAGGAAGTATCCCAAAAAAGATTTGAATTTATTTGGCCGTCATCTAATTTTGAATTCTAAATTAAATCTTAAAAGAATGTAGTGGAAGGGAAATTGTTTCTTCCCTCTTCTCCTGCATGGATGGATTAGATTTTCACATTTTCAGTATCAGAAGTTCACTGAATTTCTCCCAGATATTTTATGTGGCCACCATTTCTAGCTCATGATTCTTGCTCCACTTCAAAAGCTGCACTGATATTGCAAGCTGAAATTCAGAATCTCCCTTCAACTTCATGCTGATTATGCATAGCACCACATGCCAGTTAGTTCTTGAATGCAGACTTTGCTACTTCCTAACACACTTATATATAATCCTTAAGTATATGGTTATATTTTATACATAAATATTGAACTTGGATATACTATTAGTGTGGTATCTATGAGTATGTAATTAAGTATATATATTAAATTTCTGAGTTTGATATTGAGCATTTTCCCCAGATTTGGCAGAAGAAGTTCGTACTAAGCACACGGCACTTTGAGTACCACATGCATGGAGTGGCTGATATGCATCCATGCATACCCATAGAAATTATAAGGATAGAAAATGAGGAAGAGCTGCATCCAGTGAAGGCACTCTCTTATTTAACTATGTCCCTTTACAATATATCATTTCCATTAATCATGCATAGTTCTTGACTAAACAAGAAAGGAAACAACATAACGAACCAGAAAAGATAACCGACATTGATGGGGGCTATTCCTTCATTCTCAAACAAGGTCACAGAAAAATCACGTGGCATGTGGGGCTCTATTGTCCCTTAATTGCTTCTAAATTAAACATCAGTTTATATTCATGACAACTATCAAAGACAAACGCTGATGGAAAACAAGGATTAGGAATAGATAAATTAATAAACAAAGAGATATACCCTTTACCTAAGCAATTACCCAAAACTCAATAATATAATAATGTTTATAATATTTCCTGTTAATTCTAAACAATTCAATTACTTTTAATTATAAATTCTTTATCAACAAGTTGCTTTAGCTATAGATATTTCCTTTCTTCAATATTTTATATGTTCTCTTATAAATAATGCAAATAATATGTACGTAATGTCTTATTAAACAGCTCGTTCAAATTTTAAACTACACATTTGTGGTATAAAAACTATTTTTTTTTTTTATAAACAAAACGTATATTATTATTTTTTTATAATTGAGTAATGATTAGAGTAGATGTATTGAATTAACTAGAAAAGAGAATAGTTTTTTTTACTACTATTATTATATTATGATACATGTGGATGTTCTTACTATTGACTTAGATGATACATATTGAATTAATTAGAGCAGATTTGACAAAAAATAACAGTAGATGTTCTTACTATTGACGTTGCTAGCAATAGTTTTGATCGTAATAGAAAACAATACCTAACCCAATCTGATATTCTTTTAGAAACACATTTGAAACGTATGACAAAAAGAGGATATGGTTGATGATGCTTTCCCATGCAGGATCACTTGGTGGAACTTAAAGATGGTTTAATATATTTTTTAATCCAAATCTTTTAAAAAGTTTGTTACAAGTGAACTTTAAACCTAACTCAACCCCACAAAATCGATTTGTAGGATGAGGTTTGCACCTACTTATAAAGTATGAATTGACCTTATCTCTAGTCGATGTGGGACTTCCAACACAATCTCCTCACGACGAGGTATATACAACCTCGAGCGTGGGATTAGACATTTTTAATGAGTGGTCCGATAGTGGGTGGAACAATATGCCCAACAAACAACAAATATCACTAGGATAGACTCTAATACCATCACTAGTAAAAAAATAGTTTTTAAACGCGCCTAATACGCATCGATTTTTACAAAACCGAAGCATATTAAAATGCGGTGGCATTTTTGTAATTAAGAGAAACTTATACGCCTCGGTTCATTGAAGACCGAAACCTATTCACTCTACTGCCTCGGTTATTTAAGAAATCGAGGGATAAAAGCCTCTACAAATACACCCAATCATGTAAGAAAGTCTGACAACTTTTCATCAAAGCCCTACTGCATCGGTTAGCAAATGAACCGAGTTAGTAGTGTTTCTTCCTGCCTCATTTATTTGTTGAACCGAGGCAGTAACCCTTTTTACTTGTTAAAATTACTGAAACGTTTTCTTCTTCCCTAACGCGCGTCCTCGTTCTTCTTCTTTCCTGTGCCTCCTTATTCTTCTTCTTCCCTGCGCCTCCTCGTTCTTCTTCTTCCCCTACGCCTCCTCGTTCTTCTTCTTCTCATGTGCCTCCTCGTTCTTCCTCTTCCCCTGCGACCTCCATCACCACTAGACAAACCTCCACCACCAAACGCATAGTCCTCACGTCCTCTATTTCGCTCGCGAAAAGAAATCTCCACTTCGTGGTCTGGTTTCTCTCGCGGGTTACTCGTTGCGTCCACCGCCGTGCCGCCACAGTTTGTTCACCACTGGCGTCTCCATTGTCTCTGGCTCCTCCGTTGTCTCCGGCGAAGTGGGGCTAAGGATTCCAATCGCGAGCTTCCCCTTTCTCACGCTGACGAGACTGATAATTCAGCGGCGACAAAGAAACCTTCGGGAGGGTTCTTCGATTCGCAGTCGCGTGCTGACAAATGAGAGAGTTACCTTTGGAATAATAGCTTTGTGTTGTCGGAGCGGCGATTCGCCTCCAACGGTGGAGGGTTTGAGGGATAGAGGGAGGTTATTGGGTTTGGCTGCAGCAGGCCTGCCTCTTGGTATTAGCATCTTCATCGTCTTCATAGAGTGCTCTTGAAGCTGAAAGGTGGGGGTACTGTTTCTTTTCTTCTTCTCATAGACTTGTTAGTTTCAGTTTTTACATTGTTTTGCTTGGCTTCGCTTCAAATTCGATCCCAAGTTTCAGCTTCTCTAACGCGCTACTCCAAATTCGCTTTTGGGCCTCTAAGGCCGCTGCCTCTTAGCCCTAAACCTTTGATGGGATCACGGTCCAACAAATTCTGGCCAATAATTGGAACATTCTAGATGAAAACGAAGGCAATTAGAAGAGTCATGCCACCGCCATAGCTCAATCTATTGATTTGATCAAACGCCGCTTGCAGGTAAATACCGTGTTTTCTCTTAAATTAAATGTGCTTTGATTTAGTGTGCAAAATAAAGACTATGATGCTCAATAATCTGACATGTGTTCCTTTGATTTGGTGTGCAAAGTAGAGTGGTGATGAGGAGAATAAAACGAATAAAAATTCATACATAATCTTGTTGGGGTTTCTGCTATTGTTGCAACTCGTTCCTTGCTTCAGTTACTCATTGGCATATCCAGATTTCTTAGGACTTCTGCTGCTTGTTGGGGTTTCTCCTCCTGATAAACACAATCACTTTTATTGATGAGGGTCGTTTGTGTGTTTAATAGTTTCTTGACTTTTGAGGTATAATTGGTGCTTGAAGAGAAGAGTTCTCGGTTCCGCCAAATCTATTCTTCGTAGAACACTAGGTTCAGCCTCAAGATTTCAATTACTTACGGTAAATCTACTTTTTCTCTTTGTTTTATTTTTCTCGAGTTTTGGTTTTCAAGTATCCATAATTCATTTCTCACGCCCCTTTTGAGGGAAAGTAATGTATAAGCTAATGTTATTTGCATGGGTGATGGAACGAATGGAGGAAGGAAAGAGTTAGTGTGTGAATGTATTAGGTTCCTAGATTGGGAACCTAATTCCAGTACTCTATTCCTCTCAAAGAAACACCAAAAATATTGGTAATATGTATATTATTCACAATATCGCATCTATACAGAAAGAATACAACGGCATAACCCTCTTTCACAGGTATGAACCCGTCAAACAACTAAACAATTCCTTTTCATGTCTATATAACTGTCCTCTATTTATACAACCTCTCCCGCCCACTCTTAACTGTCCTAAGGAGTTAAGCGGTTACAATTAGTTCCCCTTAGTTCCCCTCTTTCTTCTCTCATAAACCAACCATCTCCTATTTTCCCTATCAATACCCACCCCTTGAACACCAACCTTGTCCCCAAGGTTGAATTCAGGGTATTGTTCCCTTAGGGTTATTTCATTTTCCCAGGTGGCTCCTTCCGGCCCTCCTTTTTGCCACTCAATTAGCAGTTGTGGCACACTCTCCCCTCCTTCCTGCAGCTGCCTCCTTCCCAAGTTGGATGAAACGTGTTAAACCTCCAACGTTCGAAGGAATGGACCCCATGGGCTGGATAGCGAAGGTCGAAAAATTCTTTGATATCCAAAACGTGACAGAGAGGGAGAAAATGAAGCTGGTATATATCTGTATGGAGGGAGGCGCTAGTTATTGGTTCTGTTTTTGGCAAAAGAAGACTAGACACCCAACTTGGAGCATGTTCACTGCCGCTCTAACATGGAGGTTTGGAGGCTTAAAAAGGGGCTCTGTTTATGAAAAATATGTTGTCGTGTGACAAAAGGGAAATGTCGACGAATATATACAGGAGTTTGAAGTACCGGTGGCGCAAGCAGCCGGAGTGAATGAGGAACAACTTTTGGGATACTTTTTCGCTGGGCTGCAAGAAGGATTAAGAAATCTGGTGAGGCCACATGACCCACGCGATCTGTTGACGGAAATGGAGCGAGCACGCGACGTCGAGCAAGCGAGTTCTGTATTGCGAGGTAACAGCGGAACTGGAGGAAAAGGAGGGGTGACCTAGGGAAAGAATTCCTCGAGCTCAGGTACTCTCGCGAGGACGGAAACCTATCGCGGCACATCGGAGGGATCACTAAACGTTGGCGGGGTCGGTAGTGGATCGGGAACGAAGAAGGAAGGCGTTTCTAGCAATGTAACCGCCCGAGCAGGTAGTAACGGAGGAGGGAATACTCAAGGAAGAGGAGTAAGAATGTTGCCTTACCCCAAATATATAAAAAGGCGTGAAGAAGGGCGTTGTTTCCAGTGTGGAGGCCCATACAGCCCGACCATCGGTGTGCTGAAAGGAGTATGAGAGTGATGATTTTGGCGGAAGAAGATGAAGAAGAAGGAGTCGAAGAGAAGAATGAAATGGAGGCCAGGTGATGGAACACACGGGTATGGAATTGTCAGGGTTGTCTGCCGGAGGAGTCACCCAATTGAATACCATGAAGATGCAAGGATGGATGAAGGGGAGGAGAATTCTGGTGTTAGTAGACAGCGGAGCTAGTCATAGCTTTATATCCACCAGATTGGT
>NW_025909916.1:0-33674 GCF_018835915.1 Vigna umbellata
AACAACAATAACAAACCACAAACAAGTTCAATCAAAAAACAACAACAACAAACAAGTTCAACCAAATAACAACAACAAACAAGTTCAACAAAAAACAACAACAAATAAGTTCTTTAGAACGAAAATGAAAACGAAAACTAACCTTCAAAAGGTGGGTTCGTCGGAATAAAGTGTTTCCACTAGTGAGAGAGAAAGCAGAATGCACCTATGAAGGACAAAGAACACGAAAATAATCGGTCAAAACAAACAAAAATTATACATAAAATAGTTAATTAACATGCATTTGTATCAAATGAAAGAAAGATTACATGTGATGATAGTCAAACTTCGTTTGAGAAAAGTTTGAGAAGAAAAGAGGGTCTCACACGCTAAGATAAAGTGAATGAATTTTCAATCTCTCACTTAAATTAAAAAGGGGAAACTTTTTGCTGACAAATAATACGTCGAAGCTCCTACAAAATTTGAAATATTATATGTGGTTTAAAAGAAAAAAAAATTAAAAGGGGTTACTTTTTGGCTTCTAGCTGACAAATAATACGTCGAATCCCTTACAGAATTCAACGTATTATTTGTTGTTTAAAAGAAAAAAGAAAAAAGAATTAAAAAGGGTGACTCTTTGGCTTCTGACTGAAAAATATTACGTCAAATCCCTACAGGATTCGACGTACTATTGTTGGTTTAAAAGAAAGAAGAAAGAGAATGACGCGCTGGTTTAAATAATTACCATCATAGAACGCCGAATTGAATATGGCTTCGATGTTTTACAATTGCATTTATTTATAAAAATGTCACTGGTCATTTTTAACTTTGGCTATTGAGTGATTATTGGACGTTGAAAGCGTGACGTTATACGCTGTTTTTGCACTAGTGAGTTTGTTATTATTTCTTATTTTTGTTTTGGGCTTAGCCCATATTTCTTCTATTATAAATAGAGGACCCTATGTGTATATTCAACATAAGAGAGATTAATCTCATATATAATGTTTGCTATATTCAACAGTTATAATCTTGTCTTCATTACAGGATCAAACATTAAGATTAACTATCATTTCATTTGAGAGAAAATTATATTTGGAGGCATCAAGATTACTGAGTTTTTTTAACTTAAGTGATCAGTTAACAAATATTTTCACTAAGTTTTTTTACAGAAACCAATTGACTATATTTGTATCAAGTTTGATACATACAATTTGCATGCACAAGCTTGAAAGATAGTGTTAGATATATTAGATATTTTATCTTTATCATTTATCTTTCATTACTTTATTATTATTCTTTGTATTTTGGATTTAGTCTATATTTTTTTATTATAAATATAATATTATTTACGAGGAAAATTAATCTTAAACTCAATTTTTGTTATGTTGAAATATATATATATATATATATATATATATATATATATTCAAAGCTGCAGAAGAGGAGAGAAATTTAAACTAAAGGTGACTAATTTTCAAATGCTTTACTTTCGGAATTTGTCTTGTACAAAAATTAACTAGAACTACAAATATCAAATTTGAATGGTAAGATTGTCTTTGGGAAGTGGGGAAATAAATCTTTAATTTTGCCACTTATAATTTTAGTCTAATTTGAAGTATTCTTTTTGGACCTTTCTATCGAAGTTGCTATTTGATGACACGATATATTTTGTTTAAGGTGCATATGTGAAAGATCTAGTTTATTTGCAATTTAGTCTAAGTTTAGTTCTAATTTTTTTAGTTCCTCATCTTATCCATATTCCTTTTTGCAGTCGTATCACTTTCTATAGTTTATTCGAATAAACACAAAAATTTAATATTTACCTTATATAAAAATTCTCCTATACTAACTTTTGAAAGATGATATACATTTTATGGTAAATTCATTGCAATAAAACATTATCGCAACAACTTCTCACCTCCCATGAGATCATAGACAGTTAAGAATCAAATTCTAAAAAAGGTTAAAAGGAAAGCACACTCTTAGAAACCACTTTATATATAAATCAATTTCAACTTACAAATAAAAGTATTATACTTTATAAAGAAATTTATTTCATTTTCTTTAACAAAGACAATTATAAACTAATTCATACGTATGGAATTTACTTTAGTTTTTTTTTCTATTAAAAATACTTATAAAGAATATCTGACATTTTCTTTAATTAGCAAGTATTTTAATTTAAATGAGAAAAAGTAACCAATTGTGACTCATCAATCCATGTGAATACATGCATCATAAAAGGAAATGTTTCAAATTCAGGCGTTTTCTTTATCATATTTTCTACCTTTATTTATGAAAATCCACTTCCCAAAACAACATCATACCATGAGTTCTGTCTTGTTTGATTCCTCTATGTAACATCCTCATAAGCTTTTTGAACCCAACAAATCACAACGACACATGAATTTGCAACTCCTAACACTAAACAATTGCACATGAAAAGTTAGGCACAACAATAGTATAAAAAGAAAACTTCAACTCAGTTGGTTTTTTAATAAACCTAAAAATTCATTAAAAAGAGAAAAATTAGGTAATGCAAGAAAAAGTGGGAAACTTAAATGAAAAGCAAATCTTTCTCTCCAAATATCATACAATTCCAAATAATCAGTTAAAAGTATAAATTATTTATTGCAAACGAGTCTGTATACAAGTCAATTGATGAAATGATTAAAATAATTGATTCTGTGTGATATAAAATTTGTTTTTTTACTAAAATAAAACATATAATGAATTAATTATTTAGCTTAGTTAACTTATTTAATTCAGATTAGATCATAAAGTGAAAGTGTTTAATAATATTAAAACAAAGTGATAATAGATAAAGTTAAAACTATACACTTGGATTGATAGGTAGAGTAAAAGAAGTTTAATTATAAAAAAATAAATTTTAAATGATTAAATTAATTATTAATTTATTTTTGTAAATTGTTCTTTTAACTGTTTAAAGGAAATTAGAATTTTAGAATTTGAATTGATTATTGAGATGTATGTGGATTAGACTGATTCAATTGAGTGTGTGTTTTGGAGTTGCATTTAAGAAAATTATGATCTTCTTTAAGTTAAGTATTTATCAAAGTTGGCTTAGATGTCTAATTTGGAATTGTATTTTTATATATTAACTAATAAAGGGTTTTGGAATCACTCCAAATAATAGACAAAGTGTTTCTTTTTAGTGAGGCAAGGATGATTTGGTAGGACTACAAAAAAAAAGTATTATTCCTTATCTTAGGCATAGTGGATGGTAAACCTAGATATTGAAGTCAACATAAAAATTATAGATAAATATATTAACTTTTGAATAAGATCAAAACCCACTTGATAAGATTATTACAACTATCGATATTATTTTTATAACCAACAAAAGTTAATAAAAAAAATGAGTGAGAGAACATCTAAAACCTAGAGAACAAATTATTCTCAAGAGTAAAACTTATATACGTAAATACATGAAATATATAGCATACGATGAGTGATGGTGAATGTGTAAAATTCATGATATGTATGAATGGGATATAATGTTATGAGAAGTTCTCTTTTTATTTGTGTTGATAAAACTTACATGTGTTGCTAGTTAAGTCTACGTAATGTTTTGTTAGTTGAGAAGTTTAAAAACTAATCTAAAATTCAAGTTATATTTGATCAATTAAAAAATAAACTGAATCAAATATTTACATATTGTGATGTACATGAGTTTATAAGGGAATAATGTGATCCCAAAAAGGAATTAAAAATATATTAATTTGTCTTGTTCTAGCTTTAGCTTGAATTGTTTGAAAAGGGAAATAAGCTAACTATCATCATTGTAGTCTATGCTTTATTTAGAACCACACTCTATATAAAAAGGGCTCATGCACTTATTTTTATGACTTTTATCATAATAAAAACTATTATAGTGAAAGTTTATGTGAAAATAGATCTATTCATACTAGAAATATCAATAAATCCTATGAGAATGAAATTGCTTAGTCTTGGTAATTCACGCCAAAGTAGGTAGTGTAATATCTTTTTTTCTTTACTTGGCAAGCCGTATCCATGATAATAATTATATAGAAAGTATTTTTAATGACTATTTTTACTATAAAACATTTAATATTATTAAAAATGTTTAAACATGTTATAATAACAAACTTTATCTTTGTAAACTAAAATTCTTTAATGTTGTTCTCAAGATTCAAAGAAATTATTGATCTACGAATTTATTGCTCCCTATTTATTGACTTGACCTCTAATAATAGCCTAATTATTGTTGTTAATATACAAGTTAATTTTACTTCCAAATTTGATTATCTATAAACCATTAAAAATGAGTTGATAATAATAAAAAAAATACAACTTTTGGTATAAAAGTTCCATCAAGATTGGTGATAATCCTTGTACTTTAAATCTAAAAATTCAGTCTTCACATTTCTAAAATACAATACAATTAATCCCAAATGTCACGTGGCCAAATTAACCACATCAACAAACAAGACTAAAAGAGATAAGGTGTAAAACAAAAACCAATTCCACCTTTATCTTAAAAATGTCAAAGACCAAATCATTGATTCTAAAATACAATAACTAAAACCAAATTTGAAACAAATATGAAGTCTCTAAAAAACACATTTTGCTCTAATTTTATTCTTTCCCCAAGGAAATCCAAAGTGTGACATGATGAATCATGGAACATAGGATCACCCCTCTCGATTATTCATTCAAAAACTACAGAACAAAACCAGAATGGAAATTAAGGTGCCTTATGAAGATTGATAATCATAGGCAACAACCATGTTTTGATATTCATTGTGAACAAAAGTATGATCCACAAGGTTTGGCCTATATGGTTGGAAATTCGAAAAGCTGTTAAGACTCAAAATTTGCTTGATATGCTGGAGAAAGAAAATCCCTAATGAACTACTAAGTCCACTAAAAACTGTACAAGCTAACCGTGGACAAAATTCTCACTAGAGAAAATCAAACCCCACATATTTGTAAGCAAAAACAACCAAGTTGATTAACAGCTACCATCCACACACACCCCATTTGCAGTTGTACTTGTATATACACCATTTAAGGAACTATTGGGAGACTTGAACCCATTTCCATTGTGTGCTTTCAACATTGGTGAGTGTGAACCAAGTATCCCTTTTGTTATCTTTGTGGTATACCCTTTGCTTGCAGGCACAACTGGCTTATCACATGCTGCTGTTATTAACCCTGTCACAATCACAAATTCTTCATTTAGTTCATTCATTCCAACAATGTCAATTAATATAATCAAATTTACCAATTAAATGGACCACACCACAAGAAAGGTTTTCAAACAAATAATATTAGTACTTTCCATTACTAGTAGAACAACCATCCTAATCACAAATTCAGTTGAAGGTGATGAAACTATATGCTTCTTTAATTTTGTAAAATGTTTGATTTCCTTGAAACAGGTATGTAGCAATGTCATTGAAGCAAATTTGTAGGTTTCTCCAACAACCTAGTTTGGAACTTCCCAAGATGCAGATTCCCATCTTAATCAATGCAATAAATTTCAATATATGGTTCAGCACTAAAGATGATTGATATCAGCAATAACCATAGCAAGCTATGGAAGGAAAATAGCACAAAACACTAAACTTTGGATGGCAAAATTGCACTCCTTTCACCTAAGAAGTGAATCAATTAATTTATCTTCAAGTTTAAATGAAAAACAACAGGAAGTAACTCTGGAAAAATACCTAGGAACAAAGGAGAAGGTTTCCCTGGTCTTGACTTAAACTCGGGGTGAAATTGAGCACCAATGAAGAAAGGATGGCCAGGAAATTCAACTATCTGAATTTGTATAAATCGCAGTCACGTAATGATAAAAGGAATATATATGTTTAACAGTTAGTGGAAATTTCAAGATTTAATGCCATAAGGGTTTAATCAATCTCAAAGACACACCTCCATGCGCTTCCCTGTTTCATCTTTGCCAACAAAAGACAGACCAGCACTCTCAAGTTGTGATATCAAGTCAGGATTAACCTGTACAGCAAGACAATTATTGTATGCATGATTCGATCTCTTTCACATAAAGGAAGCTTCTAAAAGTAAACACAATTTAATTTACCTCGTATCGATGCCGATGTCTCTCATCAACAAAGTGTACATTGCCATACCTGATGAAAACAATAATATCATATGGCTGCTATATCAATTTTTGGTGGAGACCAATATGGTACCATGTGAACTAAACTCTTAGTATCGAAGTGATAATGAATATATTCTTGTTGGAACAAAGAGCATCAAAACTTATAATAAGTGTTATTCCCTCAGGAAATGACAACATATGAAATACTAATTTATCCTTACAACTTGGCCGATTTGCAGTCAGCAACATGAAAGTAAGTTCTCCTAGAACCGAGACGCATAGTTCCCCCCATATGAGTCTTTGAACCCTATTGATATATACAATATAAAGTTACAAACAATCTTAACTAAATTTACCAAGGAAGAAATTATCACAATATGAACAGAGTAAAATGGGTGTATAAAGATATATACTTCTGGCATAAATATGACACATGGATTTTTAGTTTTGGGATCAAATTCTGTGCTATTAGCATCATGAAGACCCAGAACAGATCTTGAAAACTCAATGACAGCAATTTGCATCCCCAAGCAAATGCCTAGAAATGGAACACTGTTTTCTCGAGCATACTTCGCAGCAAGAATTTTTCCTTGCACACCTCTATCACCAAATCCTCCTGGAACTAGAATTCCATTAGCACCCTGCAATAAGAGTTCATTAAGGGAACATCTCAAGATAATCTACATGTACATACAAATACATTCATTGTCAATAAGAGAATTGACAAACAATCCAAATGGTAGTAGCAAATAGAAAACCTTCAAAAGAGCCCAAGCAGCTTTATGTGCATCAGGATCCTGCAAGAAGTAAACATATCATCAGAGATTTGACATAAAGTAAAACAAAACAGTTAAATGAAATGCAGAACAATAGAAAGATCTGTCCACCTCCTTAGAGGTATCATCTTCAAGATTTTCCGCAGGAACCCAGTCCACAACAAGCTTACGGTTGCAAGCAACAGAAGCATGCAAAAGTGCCTGCACAAAAGGACAAAGAACGTAAGCCTCGGCAACATTATAGTTCAAACACTGCTTTATAGTTCATATCAAATTCACTTGAATGAGGAAATTCAATACATACCCAAAGATTCAAAATCAATCTTACTTTACATACATGCATTTTGAGCAATAACAAGTCCTTGGCTTATTCTCACAAATACTACATCCTTTTTAGATTAAGAAAAACCAACGGAAAAGGCAAAGGAATTCATCCATAAAATGTAGTGGTAAAGAAAGATGCAATATTCCATGCAGGAAAATACAAATTTAACATGAAAAACTTTCTCAGGTGTTTTTACTCAAGTAAATCTGTAAATATGTTGACTCACTCACTTTGCCGCTGACATTAATGGGATTGCACAAGAAAAAATAACATGAAAAAGCAATTCAATATATTTTGCGTTTGTAAGTCATAATTTATCACTAGTGATGTAATAACTCCCTATAAATTCTGAAAAACCAATGCTTCGTTTTAGCCATTTTTCTTACTTTTCCTTATTTTCTTAAGGTTCTGTTGCTTTGCCTTAGTATACCAAATCCAGGTTTCCATGCATCAGAATCATAGGGTGATATAGACACCCATTGCTGATTACATTACTGCAGATTAGTCATCACAAGTGGTATGAGTGCATCTATGCTACAGATAACAGAATCAGGACCAAAATTGATAAAACAGTGATTGAACTCTAATAAAATCTAATGTACGGGTTGAAAAGGACAAAATTTATACTTTAATTTAAGAGTTAGTTGGCCTTTATATGAGCACATTTTGCAGATATTGCAAAGATCACTGGCAAATTTTTCGTACCTTCAGTACAGAAAGATATGCATCTGAAAGATTTGTATATTTTCCCACCATTGCAATTCTAACCTGTGAAGAAAAAAAAATAGTTGTGAAACTCACACTGATGGAATATATAAAAGGTTTTTTGGAGGATATACATCAGGAATATTGAAACTCACAGATTCATTAAATTTGTCATATACTTTTGTTGTTGCAATCCACTCCTTAAAATTGGGCTCTGTAGCAACACTGCAAATAATAGGACCATAAAGAATAGCGGAATCACAGAACTGCTGGTGGTAACTGCCATCAGCATATAAATATGATGAAGATGTACAGCAAATTAAAGATGAGTTTGTCAAACAAACCCTCCAAGGTTTAACGTTTTCAAGATTGCCTCGTGTGCCTTCTGGTCCTATTAGTAAAAGAATATCAAAATGGAGAAATTTTGGTTATTATATGAATCACATTGCTTAACAAAAAAAAATGCAATTCAACTGCCTAGGAAAAAGAATACATAAACCACAAGCTAAACAACTTCAAACTTCACTAACACAACCACAAAAAGTAGTTTCGTAAAATATCACAGAACTACTTACTCTTAACAGCAAAGGAATGTGCCAAATATTTGGAACATCATAGAGAGTGAGTATGCTTGATGACTGCACAAGCAAAAGTTTCCTTTGAATATGAAAGGGTATATAAAGATAACAAGGTGAAAATTGTCAACATTAGTATCATTACCGGAACATGACAAAATTGAGAAAGTTTTTCCTTGACATTGTCATCAAGTTCCTGTAAAAGACAATGAAAAACTACAATCAAAATGTGGAACCAACAGAATGAAAAAAAAAGTTAAAAAGTAATAGACAGACCTTTGAACTACGACAAGCAAGAAGATTTGGAGTCAACCCTAACCCTCTGAGTTGACGGACACTGTGCTGAGTTGGCTTTGTTTTCTGCAATGCAATCCCAATCTATTTATTAACTATGAAAAATAGATCTAAACTATAATCTAAATACATTTTCTCTAGTTCATTTCTAAGAAAGATGAATAAAAATGCTTCAATGATAGCAAACAGCTTGCACTATACCTGTTCACCAACAACATTGAGAACAGGAACCAAGCTGACATGAACTAAACAGAAGTTTCCTGGGCCTAGGAAAAGGAAACAGTAACATAAGCAAGACTACATTGTTGAAGACACCCAACAGAAATTAGTCAATATAATTCAGTAGAATATGAGGTATCAGGCATGACAATTATTACCTACACGGTACGAAAATTGGCCAAGTGCTTCAATAAAAGGCATGGACTCAATATCCCCTACATTAAAGAAGATTCATCGGATTAACATCGAAAATATGAAGGTTCAGGCATTTTCATAATACTGTTACAGTCCTACTTAAAGTAAGAAATTATGGCTTCATCCCATCCATGATTTTTTAAATTAAAATATTGAATAATTAGAATAATGTATAAAAAAATATTTGGAAGAATAGTGTTATAATACTATTGGAAATCAAATTCTATTTTAATAAAAAAATATTTAAAAACTATCTATTTACCAATAGTTCCACCCAACTCAATGACACAAACATCAGCTGGGCCTTCTTTTCCATCAACTGGTATCTGTGCCACACGCTCTATCCATTCTTGGATGGCATCAGTAATGTGTGGAACAACCTACCAGTACAACAAAGATGAAATCAGAACCAAGATGCATCAACCCAAAACAAGTATATTTGGAGATAAACCCAGAAGACTAGATGTACCTGCACGGTCTTGCCAAGATAATCTCCTCTTCTCTCCTTTGCAATAACAGACTAAAAAGTATTCAAAATAAATACAAAAACATTAAGAAATCAAGCACAAATAGAAAGATTAACTGATTTCATAAGACATTTTTAAAGGGAAAAAAAGACAAATTTACCAACCTGGTAAATTTTTCCAGTTGTAATATTATTGTCACGAGTTAACTTGAGGTCCAGGAAACGTTCATAGTTTCCAAGATCGAGGTCAACCTTCAACCAAATTGAAAATAAGACATGAACGAAAAGGTATCCTTTTACTATAACTGAATTCAACCACAACATTGAATATTCACATGATAATGCGCAATGCCATGTTATTCAACAACTAAGTTCAAAAAATGAGTGCATATCATATAAAAAGGGTCAGGTAATTACCTCACCGCCATCATCTAAAACAAACACTTCCCCATGTTCAAAAGGAGACATTGTTCCTGCATCAGTGTTCAGATAGGGATCTGCAAGAGATAGATAAGTTTAATCACAACTCAAATTGCATAAAAACAAACATTATTTTGTAAACCAAAAATAGTTTCACAAACAAAGAAAGACCAGGCTTTTACAGCATTACCAACTTAAGAAACACAAGCCAGTCATTTCCTCTGTGCCAACACACATACATTAAAATGAAATCTTTCTCAGTTCCCCCTTGAACTTCACATTGCCATTCACTATTATTAATTAAGATATGTTCAACTTATTTCAAATAAATAATCACTTGTCTTGGTTACAACTGTAAAAAAAGATCATTTATAAAGACGATTATAATCAATTCAGAAACATGCATAAAAAATGTAACAAACGATCAGATGGAAAGAATTAAACTCACCATTCCATTGTTTGGATATTTTAAAATAAAACTAAACAAAAGAAATTAAAACAAAAAGGAAAAACTTATTATATCCCATATGTACAAAATGCATGTCATTCTGATCAATTCCATTCATTATTGTTTCAAGAAAAAAATGCAACTTGCAAAACCAGCCCATTCCATTCTATATTTTTCTATATTACAATAAATGAGTGACAATTAAATCCAAGAAAAAAAAATACCAATCTTGATAGAAGTGACTCGAAAGCCGCAGGCCTGAAGGAGCACACCAATACTGCTTGCAGTGACTCCTTTCCCAAGTCCACTCACAACACCACCTGTCACCAACACGTACTTCATCTTTTTTCTCTGAATCGAACCCCTCTTTTGCTGTTTCTCCTACACCACATGCAAACACTCACACATGTCAGTAACCATAACAGAAAAAACATCGTTAGACTCAAACACGACAGTGTTATTGAATTAATTAACCATTCATAAGATCCACCACTTAGCCACAAAAGTACCGAAAACAATGAAACCACCACAACCACCAACAACAGAAACATTACACGAAAATGCAAATATGAGATGACAAAATACACACGCGGCAGTGACATTGCAGAGACATCACCCGCATGCAGAACCAAACAAACACGAGGAAAAAACTGACAAAGACGGAAACTTTACAGAAAAAGAGATGATGGGTGTGTGAGAAAACCTTAGGTGACAATGAGGGTGATAGCGAAAAGGGTTATTTTTATCCTTTGGTATAAGGAAAAAGAAGAAGAAAAAGGGGTATTGGTGGGAAAGCTTGAAGGGTTGGAATCTGAATCGGGAAATGGAATGAAGAAGTGTTGAGAAGGAATGAGAGAGAGAGGAAAGAGAAAGAGAAGGTTTGAGTTTTAGAGTGGGTTTGATGGGAAGGAATGCGTGATGTATGAATTGGTTGAACCCTTTTTCTTTCCCTCTCTGCAGGCACACTTCTCGTTTTTGTTCAGGCGGCGGGTGAACAACGAGCCTCCCTCCCCCTCTTTTTCAACTTATATAGCAAGCAAAACCCACAAATTAAATACAAATAATAAAAAATAAATATTTTATTAAAATTTAAAATTCATCCTTCTAGCTGCTATATTTAAAAATAAAAGTTTTGTTTTCTCTTACTTAAATACAGTTAAGAAGAGTTACAAGTGTTGCATGATAACTTGGTTTAGTTTTGAACTTTCTCTCATTTGACACATCATTGTAGTTATTTGTTAACCTTTTAATAGCTAAAATTAACTTTTTACCCTATTATTTGACTTTGGTTTGGTGTTGATTTTAAAAAACTCTATAACTTGTTTTAAATGTTAATTTTTAAATATTTTACATCTTATTTTATTTTTTATTGAAATAGTTATTGTATCATATGAAATATTGACCGAGTGGTTATAAACAACCAACCGGATTTTCAGATAATCTGTTTATATCTTATTCTGTTTATATTTTATTGGGCTTATATCAGTTTAGGATCCATGAGGTAAATTGTAAATACAAAGCCAGGGCCGAAAGTCAGGTACGTTGCACTTACGCATTATTCACTCTAGGCTACTCTCAAATACTCAATAGTGATAATCATTCACTAAATATTCAACCAAGAGCCGAGGCTCTTCAAATCACACGCCTAACTTAAGCGTCGGAGTATCTTTTGCAGGTACATCCACCCTCGTCAAGAAGGAGACCGATCGGTTTGCGCCAACACCGATCGGCCAACAATAGGAGTTTGGAAGCGAGCGAGCGGCCCACATACGTCAGCAGGTTAGTCTCTCGGTCCCAAAAATATCTACCGAAACAGTTATGTTTACCTCTTTTGCTGGCTTTATTTACTCATAGCCATGGTTTTATTATATTTTATTTTGCATGGACAAGGAACAAATTTCTTATCTTACATTTTAACTAAATAGATATGGTAATGATAATATATATTACATTTGTTATTATTATTTAAATGTTTTCTATATCATTCATTTTGACTATTATATTGTTTAAAATATTTTTTTTACAATATTAGAAGTATACTTCACATTCTTATTGATAGATGGTAAATTTTTTTTATTTCTAAACTTTTATTTTGTTATTCACTGTGTATTTTTACTCTATTTTTACTTATTTACATAATTTTCTAAATAAAAAATATTTTTATTTTATTTTAAATTTGAATAAAAATGTTTTAAGAAATAGTATGAGATTGATATAAAATACACAATATGAAAAATAAATAAAAATTTAAAATTTAATAATATAATTAAAATATTTTATCCGTGAATTTTTTTATAAAAGTTTAAAACTATAAATACGTTCAAAATATACTTTATTAATCAAAAACTAAATTTATACGAACATATCTACTTCAGTGATCAACATGCATAAATAAATCAATTTTTATAAAATAAATAAATATTTTTTAAATTATATAAATAAAAATTTACAAAGGTGTGTCTACAAAGTAAATTATATTTTAATGTTTTTTTAAAAAATCATGTCAAAATGTTGGTTCTACATTTTAATTTGCTTACACAATCAACATGTAATATATATTTTAAGTAATTATTACTATAAAATTCTAACTGGTCAATAGCTGGGATTAAATCACGATGTAAACATATTTTACATTAGAGCTAGAGTGTATTTTTAAAATGTGAAAACTTAAACTAATTTTTAATAATAAAAAATTTGTTTACTTATAAATAAAGGGTTATGTTTTTAATCTTTCAACTATCCAGCGTTTTTTAGTTTAGTTATTCTTTCAAATTTGTTTCATTTTGATCTTTTTTCTTAATGAAATTATAATATTTAGTCTTCCAAAAGCATTGACGTTAAATTTTGTCTAAGGTGGCTAACAATGTGTCTCATTTCATGTCACGTTTTAGATATTGGACATCTGCAAATCATGAATGGAAACTCATAATAGGGGTTGACCCTTTGACTTTGGCTTCTTTGATATGGAGCAGGTATATGGCTGATGGAAGAGGGAAATATATCAAAAAAATGCTACAGAGGGTACACGCATGATTCATCTCGGGGACATTCTCCCCTTTATCCTGACCAGAACCACCATTCTCCAAACTGACATTCTCCTTCACCATTTATTGCGTAAAATAGTCTTGCTCCATCATAACTCGTCATCTTTCCCCACCATCCTGTTCATTACCTGAAAAACAAAAAAAAAACAGAGAAAGAACCATTTCACCATAATCATCTTCATCTTCCCTCAACATCACAACACCAATGGCTCTTCGACCTGCACCCAAACAAATTAAACAAATTCCCCCGATCTAATTCCAAATCCCTTTCTGCTAAGAACATAGTTAAGAGAAGAAGGGAAATCATGGCGCCAACACCCACTCCATTTTGCAAGCTCGGTGATGGCCATGGGTGGCGACTAGGGGCACCAATGGTGGCAACACAATGGTAGTGGAGAGAACTCAACAAAGATCGAGCCATGGCGGTGATGCGACGTGCCACAACGTGATTTTGGGGTTGAAGCTGTGTCGACAGGTGCAGATTAGAGAAGGAGACGCTGACATTGGCGACACACCCGACAACTCCATACGCCACCCGCGGTGAACCTGGTTGGAGTGGACCATAACGGAGCCTCTATCGTTTCTGATGAGCGTTGCAGAGATTGAAAAATGAAGGAAGAAACCCTAACACTTGGAAGAAAAGGAAGGGGAACTCTTTGGTGGCTTCCCCGACAACAACAACCATTGTCGGAGACAATCACACCGACGATAGCCTAACTTAAATATAGGTGCAGTGGCGCTTGCGTGACTAGCGGAGGAAAAGATGTTGCGGACGCCGATGTAGGAGTGCTTCGCACGAAGCAAAGTGAAGGGGTGCGTCGTCACCGACAAGGCTCCTGGCGGTTTCAAGCGTCGCGGCCGGCGGTCCATGGTGGTTGTGAATGTGTGACCCAGAGTCAGAAGTTTGTTATGTTGGCATATGTGGAAGGGACGAGAAGAAACCCTAGTAGTTTGCTGATTTGAACAAAAGTAGAAAACGTGTCATGAAAACTGACACACCGTTAGCCACCTCAGATAAAATTTAACATTGTTGCTTTCGAAGGACTAAATATTACAGTTTCCTTAAGGAGAATGATTAAAATAAAGTAAAGTTTCATCCTGTTGGTTTCGTAATTGCTTAGTCAGCTACCCCACTTACACCTCCAAATTCTTAATAGAAGCATCAATGTTCTTTTGATTTTGAAGGGATTATTTCATCCATAGTTGAAGAGTTTCTTCTAGCTTCGTAGTGAGCTCATACATCGATGGGTATTGTTGAGATGGATTTCTACTATTAGAGGCTCCTTGCTCTTGTTTTCCCCCTTGGTTGGCATTATTTACACCCTTGATTGGAAAGATTAAGGAAAAAGATGTTGAAGAAATTTTGGCAGCCTTAATTCCCCTTATAATTTGCCTCTTCACCTTGAGAACCCCTAAGATCTTGATAATGTCCATTAGGATGGTCATCTTCATAAAAATCACATTTCATTAATTATTGAGGTGCATGAGCCTTAACTTTCATGGTTTGCAACTACTGAAACAATTTGGTCATGTATTCCTTAGCTATTTTCATGGACAGTCTACCAAGTATCAAGGGAACCTCCATGTCTTCCTCAATATTCATAACAACAAAGTCCTCAAGAAACATGAATTTATCCATCTTTACTAGAACGTCTTCGATCACACCTTTACTAGTAGGTCTAACCTTCAAGTCACCTATCCTCTTCATCATAGTTAGCGGCATTAGATAGATGCTAGTGCCCACATCCAACAAAGCCTTTCCCATAGGTAGTGTACCTATAGTAACTGGGATAGTGAAAATTCTTGGATCATTTGATTTAAGAGGTAAGGATTTTTTTAATTATGGCACTACAACCTACCTCCAATTTTATAGTTTATTCCTTAATAAACCTCTTCTTCTTTTATAGCAACTACTTCATAAACTTAGCATATGTTGGCATTTGCTCTAAGGCCTATGAAAAAGGTATATTAGTTTGTAGCCTCTTGAAAATGTCTTGAAACCTTGTGAATTGCCCCTTTTTTGTCTTTCTTTAAAGGTTGATTAGGATAAAGGAGGTGTTTCATCAGTGGCCTTGTCATCACTTTTTTCCTTTTCTCTTTGTCTTTTTTTTTTTTTACTTTTATTCGCTTTATTTTTATTTTATTCATCCTCTAGTAGTTTACTCATCAAACTCTTTTTTGTCTTGATCATCCAAATTTCATTTTTATTTTCTTCCCTCTCATAATTTCCTTTGGTGCCCAACCTAACTTCTTTACCACTTCTTATGACAACAACTTTGCAGTCATCTTTTGGATTAACTTGGCTATTTGTAGAAAATGATCCATCCTGTTGGTTTGGCAATTACTTAGTCAACTGCTCCACTTACAGCTCCAAATTCTTAATAGAGGCATCAATGTTCTTTTGATTTTGAAGGGATTATTTCATCCACAGTTGAAGAGTTTCTTCTAGCTTCGTAGTGTGCTCATACACGTTGAGGTGGATTTATACTATTAGAGGCTCCTTGCTCTTGTTTTCCCCCTTGGTTGGCATTATTTCCTCTCCACCCTTAATGGGAAGGATTAAGGAAAAGGATGTTGAAGAAATTTTGGTGGCCTTATATAATTTGCCTCTTTAGGGTGGTCATCTTAATAAAAATCACATTTCATTAATTATTAAGGTGCTTGAGCCTTAACTTTCATGGCTTGCAACTACTGAAACAACTTGGTCATGTGTTGGTTTAGGAGTTCCATTTATTAAGAGAGGAGTTGATTTTGAGTAATCATAATATGAGAAGTAAGCTCTAGGACTCTTCTCTTTTGTGCTAGTGTCCTCCTATGTTGGCTTCACAAGTCAGTGGAAGTCATGTTTTCAATGACATGAAGGCTTCTTCAAAAGACTTAAATTAAACACCAAAAGATGCATCTAGTATCAACTTATTATGTGGTTGCAACCTGTTGGAGAAGGTTTGCACTTACATTTCTAAATTATAATGTGACTAGGGCACTTTCTCAATAAAGCTTTGAACCTTTTCCAAGCTTTCCATAATGGTTCCTCAACTCCTTGAACAAAAGTAGCAATAGCAACATTGACCTCAATACTCTTGGATGGAAGGCATAAATGAGCTAGGATATTTTATTCTACATACTCCAAACTAGTCAAGCTTTGGTTAGGATGAGATTGAAGTCAAGTCTTAACCTTCCTAGTTAGAGAAAATGGAAACAATATATAAAGCTTCTTTATTCTCCCTTGTTATTCCCGCTAAGCCATATAACTCATAGAAAGTGACAAGGTGAGTGTGTGGGTCTTTATTGTGCATGCTAGAGAATTGATGAGTTGTAAGAGAGCAAACTTCATTTTTGCAAGATTCTCACTCATAGTGGGTCTCATAATACTTGAGAAATTTCTTGAGATTGTGTAAGGGATTGAGTACCCTATGGTTCTCCTAGGAGGTTATCATGCTCTAGCCATCTCATATTTAGAAGAAATATCAAAATATTGAGTAGTGATGGGAGTAGTAGAAGAATAAAGAGAGTCAATGGTAACTTGTTGTGCTAGAGCTCGTGTATCCTCATGTCACTATTATTTCTTTTACTTGTTTTCTCAATATCAAGGTCTGAAAGGAGTGGTAAATGGTTTTGATGACATAGTCCTCCTTGTACGGATGTTACTCTACATACTCTAGAGAACAACAAAGACTAGAGCCACAAGTTATCCCAAATAATTTGTGTATCTAATTACAAGAAAAATAGTAAAGTATGAATAAAAGAATGTAGACTAAATAAGTTTAAAATCACAAAAATGGTATAGTATTATACATGGGTCCCCGACAACTATGGGAACTTAAAAAATAGAGTATTATTAACGAGTTTTATTATATAGAAGAACATTATCTCTCTAAAACTCCTTCTATAAGCATCCTCTACATTCTCTCTTATATTTCTAACCTCTAACCTATAGTTCATCTGTTTGAAGATCAGGGGCCTAAGTGATCACTAAGGCAAAATCTTCAAGTCTATCCGAGTAGTTTTTTCAAAAGAGTAAGTTAGTTTATGCTATTTTCTCTAGTTTTAGTGTTCTTCCATGCATGTGTGTACATTTTTTTCGCATGTGTCATTTGAATCTTCTATAAGACTCCCTATTAATTAGTGGTTCTAATGACATATCTTGATATAGTTCCTTGAGCTATTGGTGTATTTATAGGTTCGATAGAGTGGTTTGAACTTCTAGTAAGTAAGGGAAGCTAATTATTGTATTTTAGTGTCAATAGCACATGTCTAATCTTTGTTGCATGTTATATTGTAATTACTTTGTAGTTGGGTTGTAATCTTGATAGAGTTCCTTGAGTTATATGTGTGTGTTTGTGTATGTGTCTGTGTCTGTGTGTGTTTGTGTATGTGTCTGTGTCTGTGTGTGTTTGTATGTCTCTGTGTGTGTGTCTATATGTTTGTGTGTGTGTGTGTCTTTGTGTATCTTCATATACTTCATAGTTGTTTTGGTTAATACCACATTTTGAAATACTTTAAATTAGTAGGTGATTTTACTAATATGGAGTGTTATATTTTGATATCAGAACAATTTCTCTTTAGAAGGACCTGAAGATTATGAGTTTGTTGAGTTTTGTGTGTATAAGCGTTTAAGTTTAAATTGTATATATGATTATGGAACTGAAAGTAATAAGGGTGCACACTTATAATTATATCAAAGATATTTTTATCTTCTTAATTTTAAAAGTTTGAAGAAAAGAACAATAGACAATAAATAACCAATAAAAAGTATGTTATGTAAACAATAAATATTGAGAGTATATATGTATAGAAGAGTTAAGTTGTAAGAAGAAGAGTTGTAATTTAAATTTTGATTCCAACACCGACTTCTACATAAGTTTTTAACTTAGTGTGATTTGTATGTAGTGTATATTGGTAAAGGAAAATTAAATTTCTCCAAATCTTAACTAACTCGTTTTTATACGGTAATAAAATTATATATTGTCAAACTCTAGAAAATGGTATTTTAGAAATTATGGTAGCCTAAAAATAGTGAGACTCAACTATTTTAATAATAAATGGTTTTATTACAAATAGTTTTGTTAAACGAGTTTCATTATTTTAGAACGTACCATCTCTCTATAAATCACTTTTCTAGAGTTCTTTACCTTCTCTCTAAAAGATTATAGCTCCTCGATCATCTGTTTGACGAACAGGAAGCTCTTAGGAGATCGGTGGAGTAATCTCCACATCTATTCGATCAATTTTCATAATAAAGCAAGTAAGTTTCGAATCCTTTTACGCTTTCGTTCCTAATTTGGAACCACGTGAAGCGATTCTTCATCGCATGCATCTTAGTGTTTATCTTCCTAATTCTATTGTAATCTGAGGTCTTAAGGACTTATTATGGTTTTAATTTGACGTTTTGTAGGCATTTCTAGAGTTCCTTGAACTCTAAGCAAGGGGATGACGTTTTAGAACTCTATTGATCAGTATAAGGTAAGGGAAGCTAGACCTTGTTAGATTATGTTTGTAGTGGAAATCATTGTCTATTTGAATGATAAACTGATTTGAGTGAAAATCTCTAAGTTGATGTTAATAATATTTGTCTTTTTATGGTGATAAAGGATTATATGATGTTCAAATGCTTGGTATGAAGTGCTTAGAATGTTGTTGTTGTCTTGATTATGTGTGATGAATATCTATGATGGTTTGAAATGAGACGCAAAATGTTTGGATAGAGGAAGAGTCTTTTGTTTGAGTTTTTAAGTCTAAAAAGAGAGGTTTTGATGGGTAAGTTTGAGAATAGCGGTTAATGTGAGGAAACTACTATCATGGGACTGTTATGAAGTAATTTAAGACTTGTTAGAGGTATTAGTGGATTGAAATCTATTAGGGAACAAAATAGGTAGTAATCTGGGTTTGGAGTGGCCAATTCAAGTTAGAGGTCTGTTTTTAGATGTTTCTCAAGGCCTAGGAGTGTCTAAGAATCATTTAAACTTGTGTAAAGGGTCACTATATTCAAAATAGGAGAGTTTTAGAACCTGGTGTAGCTTTGGGCGACCCTCAACACTACAAAAAAGAAGGGCATTACCGAAGGCCAGAAGCCCTCGGAAACAGCCCAAAACCATCGGTAAAAGGTAATTAACGAAGGCTTATCGACGGCCAAAGAGCCCTCGATAAATCCCTTGTCGCTAACATTTACCGAGGGCCAAAAGCCTTCGGTAATTTCCGAAGGGCGAATTTTCTGCTATCTAGTAACCAATTATGGTGCAGATCCTAAAACAACAAATCCTAATTTACATATGTTTTCACGAAAGAAAAAAACTCAACTATTCACGAAGAAAAGATACCTACAATATAAATCAATAATATAAATCAAGAACTACTCCTAAGCCTAATACTGGAAAGTACAGCAAAGTGGAAATTAAAGGAACAAAAACAAACTTATCCAGATGCATAACAAAAACTATCCTAACAAAAACAAACTTATCCAGATGCATAACAAAAACAAACTTATCTAGGGGCTGGTACAACAACCTTTTGGCGACTATAACCTCCACCCTGTACACGAGAGAAGAGATGCATCAACAATCTGCTCACTCTGTGGCTCTGTTTGGGTTACAAGTAAATTAAAGAGGAAATAAAATAGGAAAAATAGAAATAAATAAAATAGAAAACCTTTCATATGATCTACGGCAAAAGCAGATTTTATCTTCAAGATAGTACCCAAAGACCCATATACATGTAAAATCAACACTTAAACAAAGCACTTCATCCAAAATTAAGAAAAAAAAACAAGACCCAGTGGCGATTTGCAATGCAACTTGTTTCATTTTCTTGGCCATAATACAATTTTATACCGTAGTTTTCCCACTTGAAGAACCACTCAAATTAAAGCCAAAACAGAAATATACCTTTTACCTACTTCTCCTACCTAAAGTTTCCATATACACATACTAACATGCAGCACTATAGAACCATAAAAAATATCAACAAAAATAGTTGAGTAACGAACATGGAGGAAGTGATTGCTTCAACTTATCAACCTTCTCAGAGTCAAACACACAGAGGGTGTAAAGGTACTTGGAGCACCGAACCTTGAACTTTACCACATCTTTGCTCCTCTTGATTTTCACAAAGCGTGCATCCTTCCTCCTCGCAGTGAGGAGGAAGTCTTTAATCTCATGAATCTGCTTCGGCTGCACAAAACAAAGAAATTTATCACTAAATAATAGAAGAAAACAGAAATAATTACCTAAGTAGAGGCATGTGGAGAATGAATTGCCCGATCTAAAGCTGCAAGTGGACAAAGACCTAGCCAAGCCAGAGATTCCGACGATGCTGAGAACAAGGCCGCGACAGCGGCGCATCCCACGGCAGAGAGGCTGGACGGAGCCGAGCCAGTTGGAGGCGGAGAGTGCGTGGCGGGAGACGAGGTCCGTGCGGCGAGAGACGAGGTGCGTGCGGCGGAGGAGGCCGAGGAAGAGTGCCATGACGGTGTCTGCGATCTCCTCGGCGCGCGAGGTGTCGACGTGGACGAGGCGAAGGCCGAGGTCAGCGGAAAGGGCGGAGTCGACAGCGTGGTCGTCGGAGTCGACGACGTGGTCGCCAGAGCCGAGGCAGAGGATGAGGTGGTAGGAACGGAGGCGGCGCTGGGCGGCGCGCGGGAGGTAGGCGAGGGAGTGCAGGAGGACCACGGCAACAGACTCGATCTTGCCTTCTGAGAGGATTAAAGGTCGACTGTTGCTTGCTGTTTGGGTGGAGAAGTTGTAACGAAGACAAAATTTGGGAGAATGGGATACCCAAATTCTAATTTCATAAAGTCGAACCTTGTACCGACGGCTATATTCCTTCGGTAAAATCACTACACCAGTACCGAAGGTTAAAGTCCTTCGGTAATCACTGCACCAATACCGACGGTCAAAAGCCTTCGGTAAATCAATTTTACCGAAGGCCTAAAGGCCTTCGAAAATACACCTTCGGTAATTAATCACTTTCTTGTAGTGCAAGCACCCCCTAGGCGCCCTTTTTCTAAAAAGGTCACGCCTAGGCGCTCTTGAGTGCCCTTTCGACGTCCTTTTTTCGAGAACAACTCGCCTGAGCGCCCCTTGGGCGCCCCTTGAGCACCACTGGACCAATTTTGGGTTTTTCAGGTTTTGGAAATCTCAAATTAAGGGTTCCGGATATTAGTTTTGGACGTTCTTTAAGTTGTTTTGGACGTTCTTTAGGCCCTTTTAGGAAGTTTTGGACCCTTTCGGAGATGTTAATGAGAGTTTCCAAGCCATTTTTCCTTGCCTAGTGTGGATATCAAGCTGTTAAGCTACTATGAAGAAAATTTATGTTATTGTGTGATTTCTGATGACTTGTAAAGGTGTTTCTAGTTCTTTAATGTATGATCAGTAGTTTCATGTATTGCTATAGTATATAAGAGTGAAAGGAAATGTGTATAAATTATCAAGTGGATTCAAAGTTATGAATTGAGTTCCAAGGTGAAACTTCTTGGTGTAGTTTCAAGTATCATTACTCTGAATGCAGGGAGCTCAATATTAAGGGTTATCTTGAGACTCTAATGGTTATACATTCTCAAATAGAGAGGTTTGACACGTGTGGTGAGAGTAGCAGGAGGTCTTAGTCTTGGGTGCTTCCAGTATGATCCAAGGCATGGAACAGACTAACCTTGCGAGTGTGGTAGGGTGAAGCCCATTGACAATGACTTTTCAAAGCACTAAAAGCCACCACAAGGGCACAACCTACCATAGCTCGACATCTATTCTAAGTCCGAACAGTCCAATCAAAGTATTGTCATGCATAAAGTGTTTGGTTGTTTTGTTGTGATATGTGTATCTTGTGTAAAATGTTCAAATGTTCTTATCTATTATTAATTGTTTGTATGCTAGCTTACCCTTTTTTCTATAATTGCTTGTATGTTTCTTTGAATCTTTTTTGACTATGATCATCTGGTGGGTGTGAACAGATGGTGATGAGATTCCTCTGGAGCAGGTGTTAGATGGAGGAGTTGTTGATGTATAGTAGCTTTAGTTAGTAGTTTTGTATATAATTTTGTCTAGTTATCTTGTAAATAAAGTTTTAATTTATAGTTATATTAGATGACTATAATTAACTTCACATTCATGTCTTGTCGACTATTTTTGTTTTTATTATTTATGTGATGGTTATTATATAGTTTAATATTATATTTTGAAATGTTATATTTATGTTCTATTCTATGTGTAATATTTTATTTTAATAATTTTATACTATTAAAATTTTTATTATTTATGTGATGGTTATTATATAGTTTAATATTATATTTTGAAATGTTATACTTATGTTCTATTCTATGTGTAATATTTTATTTTAATAATTTTATACTATTAAAATGAATGTTACCTATATGATGAAGGTAAATACTTTTCTAAAATTCTATTATTGTATATCATTATCCTTGCAAATTATTATTTTTTCTTTATTTTGGTCGAAGTTAAAGTCCTCCTACTTTAATAAGGAAATGAGAAATTAAAATAGTATAGTTGGAAACAGTTTTAACTCTTACAAAAGAAAGATACGAAGAAAATAAAAATAAATTCTTTATTAATGAAAAATAATTTACGAGGTAGTTAAAATTTCTTATATAAAAGGAATATATATTAATGAAGTTGTATCACCATAGTCTAAAATCAGAAAAGGAATCTAAACCTAATATTTTAAAATCTTACACTAAAAAATGTAGAAACTGTTGAAAGAGTGTGATTATCCTAATATGAATTCCTTGCATGTCGTCATTCTTATTCCCAATGCATGCATCACTGCAACCTGACACATTATTGATGCATCTCTGGTGTGGAATCAACATGCATTGGGTCAGTTACAATAAGGTTCCACGCCAGAGCAAGGACCATCGCACAATGTTCTAGAAATAGACACTTTCCTGCAATTTTTACCAAACTCCAATGCCATTTTCCCAACTTTATCACAATTTTATATAATAGATAAACCCTAACCCTAAATATGTCTTCATGGATATCAAGTGGGTTTCGAGGTTCAATAGTTCCAAATTTGTTTCAACATCACTGATATAACTTTCTTTGGCCATGGTTCTGCAATGGCAACAGTTGCAGAAATGCTAGTTACACACTTCAAAAGATGCTTATCAGTGCATAATGTTATGTTTCTCTTGTTTTTCCACACTAACTTACTTTAAGTGAGCACTTTCTAAGGAAAATAAATAAAAGGAAAAAAATAACAACTTATATTTAAACAAACTTAATCTTCATGATCTTCATGAAGACATAGAAGAAGGAAATAAGAAGAAAAAAAAGTTTAACGAGCTTATTTATAAATTAGGATTATCGATACTCTTTCCTATATTTTTTTAACTTTTATTTTTAATTTGCATATAAACTAATTTTAAATTATAAAAAATGTATTTTATTTTTTATTCTTATTTTTCTTTGTTGATTTTCTTATGGAGAAAATTGTTTAAACATATTATTCATAAATATATGGAGGTTTTGCGTAAATTAATTTTAACTTGTGAAAGAAATTATTTTTCCTTTTCCTTTTTTTCTATTTTAAAGGTGCTTCTTGATAAGTTTTTCATTATAACATAATACTTGAGTATTATTCACTATAAATACAGTGAGGACATTAAAATGTGATTATATATTTCATTAAAAGTTAATTTTATTTTGCAATAGATTTAGAGGACTAAAAAAATCAAAACTTATTTTTACATTTAGTTTCCTAAATATTTTTAAAAGGTTGCTTATTGAGTTAAACCTTAAATTTGAAAATACAAGAAAACACTAGAGGGATGAATAATGTTTTTGAAAACCTTTCACAAAAAAGTGTCTCATGATTTGTAAAGGAAATATATAATTTGTAAGTTGTATGGACGATAGTTTTTATAAGATGAGTAAATGGAAAGCATTTTAAAATCAAAGCAGTACACCACATATTTTATAGTGGTTCACTTTATCTAAGCTATGTGTAATTCTCCTTTAAGAACTCTTAAAGGGTTTTCACTAATCTTTTACAAAGGTTACACAAGTTTTACCTCCCCCGGTTTACAACAAGTACTTTTACCACTTCTGATTCACCTAGTCAACACGACTACTCCATGTTTAACCACTCCTGGTTTATAAGTATTCTAACCACTTTTGGTCTCAAGTATTTAAACACTTTTGGTCTCAAGTATTTTAACTACTTCTAGTCTCAAACCTAGACAACTAGTCTAGACAAGTGTTTTAATTTTCTTCAGAATTTACAGCACAAACAATGTTAAGAGTAAAAATGTACAAATAATATGAGTATTGTGTGTTACATGTTCTGTGCTTACATGTTATATGCTTTTGCTTACTGTGATAAAATCTGTATAAGCATATATTTCAATATGTCATTTTATATGTGTATGTATGACATAAGTTTTTGGAAATGGAAAACCACAAGCACTTTGGTTGAACTTTAATGTGTAGCAAAACAACAATTTTAAGTCGATTACATTATGGGATGAATCGATTAAAACTCGTGTGTTTGCACAAACTTTTATAAAGTGTGCTGTGAGTTATTTTGAAGAGAAAAGTTTTCAAAAATGTGCTGAGTTATTTTTCTTAATCGACTGCATGCAATTTGTATTGACTAAGTTGGTTGTTATTTTGAAAACCGATTGAATGCTTGACATAACTATTTTAACGGTCATATTTTTAAATATGTTGACCAAACATTTATTGTGAGTCGACTGTATTAAATGTGCATTGAATTAATGAGCTTAACTGATGTTAGTCTGTTATAACTACAAGATACATTCGACTACATTAGTAGCAAAATCGATTAAAATGCGTCTGATGTGTGTATTACTATAAATTGACGCTGATTTGAATTTTGTAAGAACTTTTGTGCATTTAACACTTTCATATCTTTTACAGAACGTTGTGTGATCTTATAGAGAAAGGAAAAGCTCCAAGAATCAAGATTGACCGTGGTGATCAAAGACTTGAGGTTTCTTATGAAGCAAGGCTTGCTGATTTGAACGGCTGATCAATCTGCACAATTGGGTGTATTCTGCGCGATCAGGATTTGCAATCTTTGAAGATTGGCTTGGATTCCCTACGGTGTTTGCAGGAAGAAGAACAATGTTCTTGACTTTGAGGGTGCGTCAAAGGGATAACCAACAAAAAAGGGTGTTCTTGCTATTGGTCTTGTTTGTTTGTTGCCTATATTTAGATTAGAGGGTTAGAGAGGTGTTTTAAACTTTTGACGTGAGGTCTATGTAAAAACCTTATTGTAAAAACCTTGATCTTTATAGTGTATTTGCTTCCCATGGTTGGAAGGACACTAGACGTAGGCAGGTTGGCCGAACTAGTATAAAAATCAGCGTTTGAATTCTTAGATCCCTACACTTTTTTATTAAGTCAATTAAGCTATCAATATATTCGATTAAGTTTACTGTTGCATTGCATATCTTTAAACTTGCGATTCAAGAAAATTGTAAAAGCATCTTATTTTGGGAAATAGATTTTGACAGCTTATATTTTTACACTTCACCAATTCAACCCCCCTCAAGGTGTGAGAAACTAAGTCATTCTATTTTAACAATTGACACCAGAGCTGGTTTTCATAAAATATTTGAAAAAAAAATCAATTACTATTTTCGTTTAATCAATTCGATCCTGAGAAATGACTTTCACTTCTCAAATCTTTGGTGAAGGTGCATCAACAAATAGACCACCTCTATTTGCTGGTGAGATCTATGCTTTTTGGAAAATCAGGATGCAGATTTTTCTTGTCCGTGGATAAAGGAGTATGGGATGCTACTCTTAACGGTCCATATGAGCCCACTCAAATTATCAATGGAAAAGCTGTTTTGAAAAACTTTTCAAAGTGGACTCAGGATAAGAACCGTAGAGCTCAATATGATGTTAAAGCCAGAAATGTTATTGCCTCTACATTGACCATGGATGAATTTTTCAAGATTTCCTAATGCAAGACTGCCAAAGAAATGTGGGAAGTTCTTGAGGTGACACATGAAGGCACAAACGAGGTAAAACGTGCCAGCACTACTACAAATGCTCCATCACAACATGACAGTCATGAGACTTTAACCCTATTAGTTTTAAATCTTTCATAGATACTAAGTTCCTAATGTTTGATGAATACCCTTCTGGAACTTTAACTCCTTGTAGAAACTTACAAAACACAATTTTTTCCTTTCTAGATAGAGTATGAGCTGCTGGAGGTAGATATTGACGTTTACCTTTCTTTATTGGTGCCAATTCTGTTCGAATTCCCATTTGAACTAAGTCTAGCCTTGCATTGATGCCATCCTTAGACTTTCCAGGAACATTCAACAACGTACCTATGACACTATCAAATACATTTTTTTCGATATGCATGACATCAAGGAAATGTCTAACGTACAAGGACTTCCAATATGGCAAATCAAAAAATATTGACTTTTTCTTCCACCCACTTGTGACTAGATCTCTTGCAAAAGGCTTACCAAATTTGTTGTTTATATCCTTTACTTTTTCAAAAACTTTATCACCATACAACAGTTCTGGAGCTCTACGTTCTTCTGTTGTCCCATTAAATGCTTTTCTCCATCCTCGATAACGGTGCTTTGAAGGTAAGAATCTACGATGCCCAAGAAAAACATTTTTCTTACCATGTTCCAATCGCACCCAATCTGTATTATCTTCACATATAGGGCATGCACACTTCCCTTTGATACTATATCCAGATAGATTACCATATGCTGGAAAATCATTAATTGTGCCAAACAGCATTGCCCTTAGTAGGAAACTTTCTTTTGTATACGCATCATACACCTCTACACCTTCGTTCCACATATCCTTCAAGTCTTCAATAAGAGGTGCCAAGTATATGTCTATGTCATTCCCTGGTTGTTTTGGACCTGGAATTAGCATGGATAACATCATGAACTTCCTTTTCATGCATAGCCATGGAGGTAGGTTATATATAATCATAACCACAGGCCACGTGCTATGCGAGTTGCTTTGCATACCATGCGGATTTATTCCATCAGTAGACAAAGCAAGACGTAGGTTTCGTGGTTCTTTCCCAAAATTAGGGTAATCATGGTCAACTTTTGTCCATTGAGGAGAATCTGCAGGGTGTCGAAGCTTTCCATCACGTATTCTTTCATCTACATGCCATCTTAAGTTCTTTGCATCTTGTTCATTACGATACATGCGCCTAAATCTTGGTATTATAGGAAAATACCATACCACTTTGCTCGGCACTAAATTTTTCTTATAGCGCGATGTCATACATTTAGGACATTTATCCAATGGGGCATATTCATTTCGAAAAAGAATGCAATCATTTGGACAAGCATGAATCTTCTCGTAGCTCATCCCAATAGAGCTTAACATTTTTCTAGCGTCATACATTCGACTAGGAAGCACATTATCTTGTGGTAGCATATTTTTTATAAGTGATAATAATTCAGTAAAGCTAGTATCAGACCATCCATTTCGTGCTTTCAAATTGAATAATTTCAAGACTGCTGATAGTCTTGTGAAACTAGTACAACCATTATACAATGGTGTCTTTGCATCCATTGTCAACCTATCAAACATCTGAGGACAATCTCGCATATCCTCTTCAATAATATTTACAATATCTTCAACTTCATCTAACTCATAAGTTGTGTCAGTCTCTTTCGGTGTAGAACTTGTATTATGATGAAAATCATTATTTATATGATTTTTTCTATTTTCACCATGTTTGGTCCAGCATGAATAACTTTTATCAATTCCATTGCATATTAAATGCTCTTCTAACTCATCTGCGTTCACTACCTTTAAATGACAACACTGTAAGCAAGGACAAATGATTCTACTAGGGTTTTTTGCATGCTCAACTGCAAATCTACAAAACTCTTTCACCCCATCCTCATATTCTTTTGATAATCGACTAGCAAACATCCATTTTCGGTCCATATTTTATTAATCTATCAAGATTAGTGAATATAGTATTAGCAATATATACAAACTAACATTATTTGTAATATCATACAAATAAAATAATATTCATACTACCTCAACTTTGAACACACCATTAATCACTCCATTTATGACAATCTTACCATCTATATTATGCAACATGAAGTGGTTTTATGTTTATTTCATTATAATAAATACAAAGGCATAACACTTAAATTAGTGATGAATCAATATTTTCTTCACTTCATTTAGTTTATTGTGCTAGAATTAATCAGGGAATTGTGCTTAATTGTCCAATATTTTCCCATTTGTCTTAATTGTGCTTAATTCGATCAGAAATTCTTATTTTAATTAATTTGAATTATCTGAGTTAATTATTTGCATTAATAATTGCAGGGAAATTTTGGAAATGCAAATTGGAACATTTGGAAGAATATTCATTTGTACACTGTGTTATTTAATTGGAAGAAGCTATGCGGCATCGATTTATTTTGTGTGTTGAATTGAATAATAAAAAAAAATGATTTGGTTCATAAGCTTTAGGAGGTTTCGGTCATCACTACAAAGTCCAGGAACAGCTGAAGCAGCATGATTGTGTGTCACAACCTTAGAGCAGCCGAGAAGTGAGTTTGGCACCATAACAATTCAATTCTTTTATAAGAAAGGAGAAATCAATTAGAATTGAGAAAGAACTGCACGGTAGAAATCCAAAATGTAGCATCAACATATGGACAAAAGTGGGGCTGCCATTAAAAGAGGAGAATATTATTCTTCAATTGAAAAGCATGGCAAAAGAGATAATGGAGGGGACCACATTGAAGCAAGAAAACTCACGGTTTTTACATCCACCGTGGAATGGTTTTATTCTTTCTTTTAAATTGCTCATGCATGTACACAAGGCCCCATATGCATAAATCTTTTGGCAATCAACATGGAATAAAAATGAGGGCCACCTCCTAAGAAAGTTCACGGCTTATTAAGAAGCTTGGGATGCAGATTTTTTGCTCTTCCATTCCACAATGCACTCACGGTCCAGCAGCTTCAAGCCAAGCAAAATGGAAGAAAGCAAGCTAGTTCACGGTATTGGAGGTGCAGCAAAAAGCTAGGAAGAGTTTCAACATCCAAAACTTGGAAGCTGCAAAGAGAAGAGAAGGAGGCCGTGAGGTGAGATGGTCCAGCAGCCGTGAGCAAAGGAGCTGGAATGAGGACGTGTTGAAGCAGCCATGGAAGAGAAGAATTGATCCATTGTCTTGGTCTTGAAGAAGGAGAGCTTAGCTATCTTCACGGATGATGGCAGAGAATCTTGGGGTTGTAAGTATAGTTACCAAAAGATCTAGAATGTTAGTGTTGCTTTTCACTACACACCATGATTTAAGGGTCCTATAATGAAGATTGGACGTCATAACATCACATTTTCATTGCTCTACCATAGTTGTAAATCAGAGAACACCAAAGTGTTATTCTTCTCAGTAAAATAGGTTTGGATTTGTTGAAATTGATCTCAAATTCAAGTTTGACAAGTAGAAAAGCAAAACTAAGATAAATGTTATTAAATATGATTAAGCAATTTTTAATAAAAATTAATTATTAACAAAACTGATCAGTGTTTTTTCATGCTGGGTAACTGGTTTGTTTGTTTTAAAGTTTAAGAAATAAAGAACTTTACACACTTATCAAGGCAAAAACACTTTCTCCATTCCAATTTGCAGGAAGGTGAAAATTCGTTCCTTTTTGTTTAACTAACATGAGGTTTACATTCTAAAAGCACACAACTCAACAAAACAATTCGTTAGAATTATTGCATGATCTCATATTCATGACTACTTTTCAAAGGGCTGTTTCTGTTGAATGAGAATATATCTCCCAAAAATGAAAATGCATGAATGATTATAAAAAAATAAAAATTGTTTTCTTACAAAAATGAAGATGTTCAGATTTTTGGCTATAAAATGAGACAAAATCCTTGAGGGAGGATGTTCAGATTTTTGGCTATAAAATGCAAGCAGCAGCAGAGAATGAAAGTCATTAGATTTGAGGAGTAGGAATTAGGAAGAGTTTTACGTTGGTTTTCATTTTTCCTCCTCCCCTTTGGGGAGGCTTTGGATTTGTTTTCTAGTTTTTAATTTCCAGTGTGTTTTTCAGTTGATTGTTGTTAAATTTTTATCTGTGAATTACCTTTGGTTTAAAATTCCATTTGCACGTTTAAATCTTTGATCAAATCTACTGGTGCACCCAAAAGAAAACAATCTAAAACAGGACTGACTATCACATGAATCAGTTTCAACATGCTTCCTAAATTAATCCACATGTGTATTAAAAGTAACCCCTTCAACCTTTATACTTTCAATATACCAGTAACAGAGAAAATTGCATACCAACAAATATAATTAAAAGGAACAAGTGATAATCATGTAGCAAGAATCCAATCATACACAAAATAGGATGGGTTATGCTTGTTGACCTGTTGGGTTTGGCATTGTTTTGCTAACCCTGTTACCTGTTGGGACTCAATGATTCAAAACACACATTCTAGAATTAAAGAAAATCTTGTCATATTGAAATGAAAGTGGAGTTTATTCTGATAACCTATGCTAACATCATCTTAGGCTTTTTGTAACTTATTTTATTTACATTTTCTCATCCAATTATTATGTTCAAAATTTTAAGTTCATGTTAAATCAAGTATAGCTAGTTTTCTTTTCTTTCATTACTGGAGCCAATCTTACATTACCGGAGCCAATGGTTTGCTTTTTTACAGGCAGCAGCAAAGATTATGACAATGAAAAAGAAGGTGACTGCTACCGTAATAGAACCCTTTGGCCATTAAATGGTTCTTTTTTCTCGATTCATCAGTTTGTGTTTTATTATGTTTATATGCTAACAACAATGTCTATGTAAATACTAGATAATATGATATCATAGTTTCTGTTACTTTTGCAGGGAAGGATAGTCAACATTACATCCGTTATTGGTCAGGTTGGCAATGTTGGACAAGCTAACTATAGTGCTGCAAAGGCAGGGGTAATTGGCCTCACAAAAAGTGCTGCCAGGGAATATGCTAGCAGAAACATCACTGTAAAATCTTTGAGCCTGATAGTCAAAAGGCAGGTTTTTATTATTGGTTGACAGGGTTAATTACAACTCAGCATTTCATAACAGGTTAATGCACTAGCCCCTGGATTTATTGCATCTGATATGACTGCCATGCTACGACCAGACATGGAGAAAAAAAGATTAGAGTTAATCCCCTTAGGTGAGTGACTGAAATACTTTTAACTCTGAAACTCTTTAACCATATCTTTAAATAATTGAAGATTTGCATGTTGCTAATAGCTATTGGTCTTTTACCTCGGATTCAGGAAGATTTGGTCAACCAGAAGAAGTTGCTGGACTTGTGGAATTTTTGGCCCTTAATCCTTCTGCTAATTACATCACTGGACAGGTCATTTATTAATTTCCCTATTAATATTGGTTTTCTAAATATAGAACTAACTATTGAGTTCTATCATATTAAACTATCCATATCTTATTTGTTATTAAAGAAAATCTTGTCATATTGAAATGAAAGTGGAGTTTATTCTGATAACCTATGCTAACATCATCTTAGGCTTTTTGTAACTTATTTTATTTACATTTTCTCATCCAATTATTATGTTTTGCGTTTATGTAAACCATAATTTCCACGTAACAGGTGTTCACCATTGATGGAGGTATGGCAATGTAAATCTCAGGAATCTGTTTCCGAATATAGCAATTTGAACTTCTTTACATCACAGTTCATCGCACTTGAATATGCAGATCCTGATGATCAGACTTGGTTCACTCACAGGTCTAACTATCGAATCTATTTTTTCTTGGATTGAACTCCTTCATAACTATTTTGAAGAGTTTTTGCAGCAACCCTTAACTATAATGCAACCCATATGCAGCAACCCTTAACTATAATGCAACATATATGCCAAAACAACCTTTACCTACCTTTGCTCCAAAATCATTGCAAGTAGAAATTTGAAACACAGACTAAACTCAATTTCAATCAAGGTTAAAATTTCTATTCAATCGGAATATACCAAAGAGCCAAACGACAACATTGGGCTCAATACATTGTTATCATTCTGCTATTTTTTTATGTCCATCCCCTTTAAAACGAAAATAGGGCAAAAAAGAACCGAAATAGAGAAGAGGAAGAGGGAACATGATACCTGAACCGTTAGCCTTGAACCGTTAGCCTTGAAACGAAGGAGCCCTACAGCTTGAGGCAACGCGCACTTATGAAAACAACAACTGAAACGAAGGAGCAAAGACGCCACACGCAGATGAAAAGGGCAGAGGATGTAAGCTGAAAAGTAACCAGAAACGAAACAAAGAAGAAAAGGACGAAGAAGGAACGTGATACCTAAAACGACAACCCTACAGCTTGGGAGACCTTGCACTGATGTAAAACGAAGGAAACACGCACTAATGAAAGCATACGCAGATGAAAACGTCTAAGCAGAGAGAAACGCGAATATCGTCTAAGCAGAAACGAATAAGGTCGAAGGAGAAGCGCGAACTGAAATTGTTTTAATAATCATAGATATCGCTTAATATAAAACGCATTATCTATTGTGTTCCATACAGAGCGCTAATTTAAAGGGCGTTATTTATTTGCTCTTTCATAGATAACGCTCCTTTAAATACGCGCTATTTATTGATATATTTTAAATTATAGAATTAAAAAATAATATTAAAAATTTATAGATAGCGTATTTTTAAAAAAGAGTTATCTATTTTCCCAGTTATAGACAGTGTTTTTTTAAATAAGCGCTATCTATTGGTTCTCCAAATTCATAGATAGCGCTTATTTCAAAAAGCGCTATCTATTTGGCGCTATCTATTTGCATTTTTGTAGTAGTGAGACGAGAGTAGATGGAGGAGAAGAATCTGAAATCTAGAGAACTTTTTCCCTCCTCCGGAAACTCTGTTGCAACCATCACCACAAGGTTCTGACCACAACACAAAAATATGGAGAACAACAATATCAGAAGAACTCTTGCTGATTACACCAGTACAACTGGACCTCAACACTTTAAACAGTATAGCTAGACCTAGAGTCAATGCAGCTAACATGGAGGTCAAACCGCGTTGGTCCAACTGGTGAAAGCAATCAATTCAATGAGTTATCTCATGAAAGCCCATATGAGCAC